>SNQJ01S0024616.1:77857-92894 GCA_010110895.2 Picea sitchensis | reverse complement strand
TGTATATACGCATATTGATATACAATATTGATATTGTATTATATACTCTTTAAATGAATACAATGTCCTCGAATTGTCGTAAATGGGTACAAAGGCAATGAAATATCTAGAGTCTATCACATAAAAGTGAGCATGAATGTTGAACATAAGCTTTGTTGCTCAATGGATTCATTGGGGAAGTCAGGGGGCTTATGTGTGTCTTGGAACTTGGCCAAGGTGATACTCCAACCATCATTTTTCTGTGCAGGCATACTATTGGAGGGCACCTTATTATAAGGCCACAAATCAACTTCCTTTTTAAATTGTTATGGTCCTTGTACTGATAGGAAATATTTTGGGAAGTTGTGGTAGCCAGTGGTCTGCTAGATATCAAAAATCTAATTTTTGCAGGTTATCTTAACTTTACCATTTCAGTTGGTGAAGTTTGGAGACAAAAGGCTAGATTAGACCCTTAGTCAATTTCTTCAAAGGTATCTTTCAAGACTCAATTTTGATTGATATTGTTCCAATTGAGAGCGCTCCAATTTGGTGCAATGGACGAATTGGCGAGGATCGCATTGCTAAATATTTGGATAGGGTATATATGTCATAAGACTTGGTACATTCATTGGGCATGTTTAGATCCTGGACTGTCTATCCCTTCTTCTCTGACCATGCTCCTATAGTGCTGTAGATTGAGGATGGACAGAGGCCAATTGTATACCCCTTAAAACTCAATCCCATTTGGATGGAAGAGGAAGGATTCAGTGAGATGGTTAGCTCAGTGTGGGGGGATAAGGAGTTCGAAACAGAACCCTCTGCAATGAGAAGACTAGTTGGTAAATTAAACTCTTTAAAAAAAAAAGTGACTGGATGGGAGAAATTAAAAAAGAAGCAGAGGTTCATTGAACTAGATACTATAGAGGAGGCTCTAGAGAACTTACACACTTTAAGCCTCAATGGGAGGGCCACTGTGGACACCGATAGAAACATAAAAGAGCTAGAAGGGAGAAGACTAAAGTATTTACATGACGAGGAAGAAACTTGGAGAAAAAAGAGTAGGGCCATTTGGCTTATGTATATGCACATATGCATAAGTAGTATATATGAAAGTTGACCACTTCTGTATATGTGCATATACGAAAGCTAACCACTTTCCTATATGTGCATATATAGAAATGGTCATCTTCCATAGATGCACATATACGTAAGTGGTCAACTTCCGTATATGTGCATATATGGAAGTGGTCAACTTTTGTATATGTGCATATACGAAAGTCGACCACTTCTATATATCCGCATATACGGAAAGCGATCATTTATGTACATGCGCATATATGGAATCCGACCATTTTTGTATATGCGCATATACGGAAGTGGTCAGCTTTTGTATATGCACATATACAACACATATACGAAAGTTGACTATACGGAAGTTGACCACTTCCATATATGCACATATACAGAAGTTTACCACTTCTGTATATGCGCATTTATGGAAATGGTCGACTTTCATATATGAGCATATACAAAAGTGGTCAAATTTCGTATATGTGCATATACGAAAATGGTCGACTTCCGTATATGTGCATATACGGAAGCGATCAACTTCCGTTTATGCGCATATACAGAAAGTGGTCAACTTCTGTATATGTGCATATACGGAAAGTGGTCAACTTCGTATATGCACATCACTTATGTATATGGAATCCGGCCATTTCCGTATATATGTGCATATACAGAAGCCGACCATTTCCATATATGCGCATATATAGAAGTTGACCACTTCTGTATATGCACATTTATGTAAATGGTCGACTTCTGTATATGCGCATATATGGAAGTGGTCAAATTCCATATATGCACATATACGGAAATGGTCGACTTCTGTATATGCGCATATACAAAAGCGGTCAACTTCCGTATATGCGCATATACAAAAAGTGGTCAACTTCTATATATGTACATACACAGAAAGTGGTCAACTTCATATATGCACATCAATTCCATATATGGAAGCCGACCATTTCTGTATATATGTGCATATACGGAAGTCGACTATTTCCGTATATACACATATACGGAAGTTGACCACTTCCGTATCTACGCATTTACGGAAATGGTCGGCTTTCGTATATGCGCATATACGAAAGTGGTCAAATTCCATATATGCACATGTACGGAAATGGTCGAATTTTGTATATGCACATATACGTAAGTGGTCAAATTTCGTATATGCGCATATACAGAAAGTGGTAAACTTCCGTATATGCGCATATACAGAAAGTGGTCAACTTTCGTATATGTGCATATACAGAAAGTGGTCAAATTTCGTATATGCGCATATACGGAAAGTGGTCAACTTCATATATGCACATCACTTTCGTATATGGAAGCCGACCATTTCCGTATATATGTGCATATATGGAAGCCGACCATTTTGTATATGCACATATACGAAAGTTGATCACTTTCGTATATGCACATATATAGAAGTCACCCATTTCTGTATATGCGCATATACAACATTTGACCACTTCCATATATGCGCATATACGGAAGACAACCATTTCCGTAAATGCGCATATACGGAAGTGGTCAACTTCCGTATAGTCAACTTTTGTATATGTGTCATATATGTGCATATACAGAAGCTGACCACTTATGTATATGTGAATATATGGAAATGGTCAGCTTCCGCATATGCACATGTAAGGAAATGATCACCTTCTGTATATGTGGATATACAAAAGCGGTCGACTTTCGTATATGCGCATATATGGAAATGGTTGGCTTTTGTATATGCGCATATACGAAAGCTGACCACTTTCGTATATGCACATATAGGAAAGTGGTTAGCTTTCATATATGCACATATACGGAAGTAGTAAAATTCCATATATACCACTTCCGTATATGCACATATACAAAATCCGACCATTTCCGTATATGCACATATACGGAAGTTGACAACTTCCGTATATGCACATATACATAAATGATAGTCTTTCGTATATGTGCATACTCGGAAGTGGTCAACTTCTGTATATACAGAAGCTAACCACTTACATATATGCGCATATACAGAATCCGACCACTTCCATATAAGCACATATACGAAAATGGTAGGCTTTCATATATGCGCATATACGGAAGTTGACCACTTCTGCATAAGCACATATACGAAAATGGTTGACTTTTGTTTATGCACATATATGGAAGTTGACCACTTCTATAAATGCACATATACGACACATATAGGGAAGATGACCACTTTCGTATATGCACATATACAGAAGTGGTCGGCTTCTGTATATGTGCATATAAGGAAGTGGTCAACTTTTGTATATGTGCATATACGACACATATACAAAAGTTGACCACTTCTGTATATGCGTATATACGAAAGATGACCACTTTCGTATATGTACATATACGAAAATGGTCGTCTTTTGTATATGCACATATACGAAAGCCGACCACATTCATATATGCACACATACGCAAGTGGTCGGCTTATGTATATGTGCATATAGGGAAGTGGTTGAGTTCCATATATGCGCATATATGAAAGTTGGTCACTTCCGTATATACACATATACAAAATTGGTCAACTTTTGTATATGCACATATATGGAAGTGGTCGGTTTTTGTATATGTGCATATACAATAGTCAACCACTTCCGTATATGCTCATATGTGGAAGTTGGCCACTTCTGTATATGTTCATATACGGAAGTGGTCGGCTTTCGTATATGCACATATAAAAAATCCATATATGGAAGTTGACCACTTCCATATATGCACATATACAAAAGCCCGTCACTTCCATATATGTGTATATACGAAAGTGGTTGAATTCAATATATGCGCAATGCACATATACAGAAGTGGTCAGCTTCGGTATATATCCAACTTCGATATATGCGCATATATGAAATCCAATAACTTCTATATATGAGAATACACAGAAGTGGTCAACTGTCCCGTGTGACTGTTACCTTGGCCATCCTTCATTTCCCCTATTGTATTTTGATTTTTCCTATGGCTATCATATCTGTGGAAATTTTTTGTGTTATGATCGCCTTTCCGAAGCCAAATAACCCTACTCTTTTGTCTCCAAGTTTCTTCCTCGTCAAGTAGATATTTTAGTCTTCTCCCTTATGGCTCTTTTATGTTGCTATCGGTGTCCACCATGGCCCTCCCACTGAGGCTTAAAGTGTGTAAGTGCTCTAGAGCCTCATCTATAGTATCTAGTTCAATGAACATCTACTTCTTTTTTAATTTCTCCCATCCAATCACTTTTTATTTAAATATTTTAGTTTACCAACCATTCTTCTCATTGCAGAGGGTTTTTTTTTGAACTCCTTGTCCCTCCACATTGAGCTAACCATCTCACTGAATCCTTCCTCTTCCATAAAAATGGTATTTCATTTGAAGGGGTATATAATCGGCCTCTGTCCATCCTCAATTTTTTCGGGAATGACCCGGGCACAATTATGGAACTTAGGCAATGTGGATTACTCAAGTTTTTCAAAATCCAGGGCATGAGAGCCCAGCTGAGATTGCTAGAGTATCTGGTTCACATGTGGGATGTGAACGAACAAGAATTTCATGTCGGTGTTCATACGCTCACATTGGATATAGAGGATATCTACTTTCTGACGGGGTTGTCTTGCCGCAGTTCTTGGGTAACACTCACAGGAAACAGGGGTGGGGGAGAACCTATGGATTACTATGTTTCTCACCATTGTGTGCCAGGTACTATGTTGCTCACTATTATGTGTAGATTGAATTGAATTAAATTCATAAGTTTTACAGGGAGAAGGAGTTGGAGGAGGATTATCTTGTACATTAGGAGTATTAGACTTGGGATTGGTATGACTGGCTTGTTTAGACTGAGTCTCGGCATGGAAAGTGCCAATCATGCCATCAACAACATGATAAGCTACTGGAGGTGTTTGGGTTTGATTTGTAGACAGGCGGGGAGCATCAGGTATCAGGTCATATAGTGTGCTTGTTTGTGAATAAACGAGATCCAAGTATTGAGCATGACTAATCGCCTGCTCTTCAGTGATGACACCACCCATGGAAACATCAAGGGCTATAGGACCAATGAGTGACTTGGTAAAAACCTCGACCAATAATTGATCAAGAAGGGGAACTTTGATTAAGCAACTTCTCCTCCTCCACTCATGAATATGATCAAAAATATGAGTGGACGAGGATTGTTTAAATGAACTCAAAATTTCAGTTCCTATCTCATATCAGATTGGTAGCTGGTAATGCTTTAATAAATCCATAGCAAAGGTATTGAAGTCATTGAATAATCCTCAGGGAAATTCAATATACCATTTAGATGATGAACCTGTCAGAGTTCGTTGGAAAAGACGTAATCTAATGGAGTCATCCATCAAAGAGTTGGATGAACACCAAAGATGGAAAGTCATGATGTGATTATTTGGGTTTTCCCCTGATTGGTCGTCAAACTTAAGAATCTTTGATGGTAACTTGGCAGGTATAACCGAACAATAAGGAGAATGCAATATAGAATCATTCAAAATCCTAGAAAAATATGGTAAATCCAAAGTAACAAGAAATGGCAGTTGACTGTTCACTTGAGGAAACTGGTAACTCCGAGGAGGTAGTCTTGTAGGTATACCAGTAGGACCATAAGAAGTCTATAGATAGTTAGAGGGTCCTATAAAATTCAGTGGTGGAGGGTTTTGAGTCAAATAGCCAACTTGAGTTGGTTTATTGGGTAAGCTTCTTTGGGAAGGAGCATTAGACTAAAAAACTTGACCCCAGGTAGGATTCATAGAACCCGGATATGGTTTCCCGGGATTATGGGGTAAAAAATAATTAACTTGAGGAGGTTGTCCCCCAGGTAGTTTTTTATTTCTTTGGAAAGGAAAATTTCAAGGTTGAGACTGTAATCTAGGGATATATTGCCCATACACTGGGTTATGGGGTTTCCCCCCAACTTGAGGTTGACTTCCAACAGGAATTTGAAAACCAAAAGAAACATAATGATTTGTGCCTCCAATTTTATTGGAGCTACTTGGTCCAGGACGATTAAATCCTCCAGGTGAATGTGGAGGAGGAATGTTAGGCCCCCTGGAGAGAACCTGGGTAGGTGTAGGAACATAACTACTAACAACATTATACCCAGGAGGAACAAAAATATTAACCCCTCCGGACGGATTCTGGGTAGGATTAACAATGGACATATTTAGAGCTTGATACCCAAGTGGAAGTGACGGATTTGGTCTAAGCAGAAGTGGTGTTCCAGTAGGAGCTTGAGTGATTACTTCACTTCCGGAAGAAACATGCGTAACTTGTGGGACCATGGTAGAGCTAGAGAGTTGGAGAGGAAGGATTGTATGAGAATCAACTAACAATTGGTCTGAGACTGTGACAAAATTACTGGTCATGCCAGTAAAATGATCTAAGGGTACTGTGTAGGAAGTAGAAGTCACATGCATATGTGACACCATAGGTTGATTAGAGGTCCTTTGGTGTAGATGACTCATTCCTAGTTTTTCAAAAATATCTTGTCTCGAAGAAGTTCTCCAAAGAGAATGAATAGGAACAGAAGAGCTAGGATCAAAATGTCCAGTAGTATGAACCAGAGTTCTAAACGAATCACTCTGAAAGAGAAGATCATCCACACTAGACTCTGCGTGAGGTCCAATAGGTATTCCAATATAATCTTCAACAACAACATATCCCGATGAATTTATCCGAAGGAAAATTGGATCTCTTACAACACTCAATAATGGATTTATGAGAAGTATAGATTCCTCCAATGGAGTAGAACTTCTAATCTCATGGGCTACGTTGTTATTGACTGCTCCTTCAGGACAACCCTTTGGTAAGTTAGGAATAAAATGAGTATATTCTTTCGAATCTTCTGGAGGTAACGCTTGCATCCTATGTGAACAGAGAGGGTCGATGTTGGTCGCACCAAATAAAGAATGAAAGAAAGTTATGGCCAACTAGAGAAACAAACATCACTCACTAATAAAATATAGATATCAGACACACAAACAAACCTTCTTACTTATAAGTCACTAGTTGGTGATGAAATCCAACGTCGTGAAATCAAGACAAGAAGGGGTTGAGATAAAGTGGGTGGAAAATTTACGTTGACAACCTGCTTAACGTACTTACACCCTGGTGCAAGCTCCCACACACAATTGTGGGTATACCCTCCAAGGATCCCGAGTGAGTTTGACCAACGTCGATTCCAGGTACTGTGAATACTTTCCCCTCCAAAGTCACCTCGTGTAAAGAATCTAAAGAGATAGGCCACTAAGGTTACCAGTTACGACAACGATGCTTGGGGAAGCAGTCGATAGTCTGATCCACGCACAAGGGCAGGGTATCTAATCTTGAAATCAACTCAAGAAGGTCCCCACAAAATTTTATTCTCAAGTAACCCCCAATAATACACACAATCTCTACACAAGGACCAACAAAGCAGGGTGAGTAACTCTGTTGGTCCTAATGCGACCTCGTGATTGACCCTTGTGTTAGAAGGGCTTCCCAGGACAAAATGTAGCAATTGGATTTGTACTCTTCCTATCACAAGATACTATTGTGTGTTTTGATGCTTTGGAGAGTGTGCCATACAACCTATTCCAAAGAACTATCCTAGCTAATGTTGGTGTAGAAAAGTTCTAGAAAATAAAAGTTGCTAATAGATTTTAAAATTACGTTGTATTTTAAAGGTTGTTGCTTACTCAAAAGGGAAACATAAATGAAATTGATGAGATATTTGACCTTGACCCAATAAAATGCAAGAAGAGATGAAATGCAAACGTTTCATTCAATTAACTATAATTATAGTAGGGAGAAGGTTTCTCTTTTCCAGAATACAAAATCTATCAAGCACAATTTCTCTATCTTTGAGTGAAATGAATTCCAAACAATCTAAGCTATCAACTTTTCAAAAAATTTATTTTCCACAAATATATGAATGCAAATATTTCTTACAAAGACTACTAAAGAGAATAATAAACTTCAGTTCTTTCCTTTTCAAATTAGAACAAAGATGTAATGAAGAAAACTAAGAATGGTCTAAGAAAACTATTGCACTCTCAACACTATTCCCAAATCAAACTCATAATGCAAACAAAAAATGAAATCATAAGAAAACGTTTTGTTGAATGCAAACAAAAAATGTCTCTTAATCAATCAACAATCCAGAAAGTAAAAACAATTCAAAACTCAAAAGAAATCAAGGACTACTTATCAAACAAGGACCCAGGAACAAAATCTTGAGATTATACCCTTGTGACAAGAAGTCAAGAAACAAATTTTTCAAATCTTGTAAAGAATACTTTCAATCCTTGAAAATCAATCAAATTTAGGCTTAAAAGTTGTAAACCAATCATCCACCAGTGTCAAAAGTTCATCCCAGGTAGTAAAGAAAAATATGGGTAAAGAAACAAAATTTGACTGTCACCCAACAATTCCTTACATGAATCGTTGCAGGCTGTAGAGGGGTACAATGTGACGATATAGGATCATCGTAGGATGTCAATAAAGCACAGTGTGACGTCATCGCTCTGGTCTACACAAGTAGAGTGTGACGACAATGAATCATCGTAGGTTGTCAATAAGACACAATGCCATGATCTCTGAATAAAAAGAAAAATGGGAAAAATGACAAAAAATTTCAATGAACTTTCAGGACCATAGAGTCAATATGGATCACCCACAGACTTAGAGAATGAAATTGATCAAAAGAAGGTAGGCAAAAAAAAAATAAGAAGNAAAAAAAAATAGGTCGTATCCCCAGTATGGTCACCAATTTTTTTATCGGACAAATCAATAAGTGCAAACTCAAACTAATCTCCCTAACTTCCACATGAATCTAGAAAAAAACAAGATAAATACAAACTTCACCTTAAAATTCATTGTCATATAAACCAGTTTAGAGAAGAATGTGTGACATACCTTTTAAATGACGCTTGATCCTCGCTAGTGTCATCCTTGTCGCTCCATCTTTGTATTTGCGTGATGGTGAGTCTGTTTAAGAAGCACAAACTAACAAAGAGAGATAGAACAAATATATATATATTCCAATGAATTCTATGTATAAGATCAAGGAGTTAACAATAAAATCCAAGACACCTTTATAGGGAAGAAATGTATTGTTGCATTATATTAAAATGGAAAGTGGAGAATACAACCCATGCCTTGATGTTGCAAGATCCCTTTCAATGGATCTTTGCTCCATCACACACACACCTTTTCTCCAATGCCTTGATGAAGAAGATCCACAATTTGACTTAGAGAGCTAAAGCAAAGCTATCTCAAGTATAATATATATCAGAACTCTTCATGCATATGAAAACCTTAGACTTTTCAACCTTAGCCTTTTCCATGAGACATCCCTTCTTTATATAGGGTGAAAGAGGGATGGATGAGAAGATTAGGATGATCCCACTAAATCAGAGAAGCGAGTAAGATCCAAACCGATCATAGGCCACCTCATCTTCTAGAAGATTCCCTTCTAGAACATTCGTGAATTTTGACTTTTCCTTTGCTTAAGCATCATCGCACGCTATGCATAGGAAGCCTGCAACGACGCCGCAGTCCATCTTTGGTGCAGAGTGAGATGATCAAGCATCGTCACACCCCAAGCATAGATTAGGGTGCGACGATCTTCCTTGTCATAGTTTTTGAAGGAGGAAAAGCAAACTACTTTTCTCTTGGAGAAAGTCTCTTTTAATATTTTTAGGGAACATGAAAGTGGGTTAAGCACATGTCTTCAGTTGATCACTGGGGTGACCAAAATAATGTGTAACAAAAAATATTGGAATGAAGGCATTTCAACCTACAATATTGTCTCCTTGAAGGATAAATGGTGTCCAAGGGGGGGAGGGTGAGTTTCAGTCTTGTTCCAATGTCTCATTTTCATATTTCTTTGGTGTTCCGATGAGTTCATGAAATTGGTTTTAAATGGTTGAAAATAAATTGATGATGATAAAATAAATTGTTGAAACTAGAGAAATTTGAAAAAAAGTGTGTAAAATCAATCTATATGGATGAAAGAAACCTAATCAAGAGTACTAAGGGATGAATTTTCTTCTTGAAAAACATAAAAAGTTGTTTCATTCACAATAAGAAATCTAAAAATGAAAACTTTTCTTTCCAAAAATGCGACTAGATTGCAATGAAAGATCCCTATTGGCAAGTAAAGAGAAAAGGACTAAATGGTATTTCTCTTCAATAAGGGTTTTGGTGTGACATAACAAGCTACTCAAGGTATCCAAAGAATGTGATCAATCTCTATGCCCAATGGAAATAATCAAATAAAAAACTCCTATGAAGAAATTGTTGAAGAGAAGAAATATCATGGTGGCCTCTTCATTGAAGACAAGAAAATTGTTTGAGCATATTTATAAGAAAAAATAAATCATCAACACCTATCATTCAAATTCTCAAATGTTCCAATTTAATAACATGGACTTTGTCAAAATGTGACCTTGTTACTTTCACAAGGATTTGATTATTTTAAATAATATATTTTCTATGTTCATTACTCAAGAGGATATGAAGGCATCTTTTAACAATTAAAGAAAACAATTTTTCATAAAGTAATATGAATTTTGGATGTGAAATAAGATAAATACCATTTTTAAATTATTCATTTGAAAGGAATGTCGAGATTACAAACTCATAAAATTTGAATTCTATATTTTCATTCCTCCTCAAAAGATTCAAGCATTAAAAGAAATATGTTTTCAACAAAGGAAATAAAAAAATTGTTCAAGAACACGGTTGTAGGAGGTAGCAGAAAGATGACAAATGAATCCCTCAAGGAAGAAACAAAGGGAACCAAAAAATATATGACCCATCAACAAATGGGGTAGGTACGAGCAAACCATCCGACAAGAAATTAAAGAATGGGTGTCTGGATAAGGCGATGGAGAACCCGAGGTATGAGGTCACTTCCCCATTGGTAGGAGACTACATCCAATATATGATAGACCACACTCTCATTGGTAAATTCATGGGGATCTGGCCCACATATAAAACTCTACTGGTCTAGATCAAATCAAAATGGAAAGTTAAAGGAGAAATCGACCTCAAGCTTGGATCCAAAGATTTCTTCACAACATTTTTCACTTGGTCGAAGGACAGGAACTGAATCTTCGACGATGGGCCATACTTCTTTAACTCGATGGGACTCCATATTAGGTATTGGTGATTCCAACCCCGCCTAGGGCTCGTGTGATCTCTTGGTATAAAATCAATTTACACAAGATCCAAAGTGGCTCTCGAGTCCTCATAACACCCTTAGAATTATTACAACATACCTTTTCTTCTCTCACTGCGTGGAAATTCATGTTCATGAGGGTATTCTTATTATAGTGGAGTCGTGCATGTGACCTTGAGCCTAAACCCTTGGGCTTAAAATTTGGAAAGCGGTAACTTCGGCGCTCCAGAACTTCGGGCTTCAGAATATCTACCAACAACACACTCCAATTCTCCTAGACAACCAAACTGGCGAACTCTCGAAGGGTTAGGGATCAATGGTCCACATTCATTGCCATGATCTACAAATAAAAGGAACACTGGGGCTTCGGGCTTTGGGACTTCTTACGACTCCAACACATAATACCTATGAACTAGTGAAGGGTCGAAATCCATAGATATGATGGTCATTGTTTACCCGTCAACGAAAGGCCAGGATTGACTCTAGGCTTTGGGACTTTTCCCACCAATACAACTTTTACCCACAACCTTCTAGATAGTCGAATTTCGAATACTTGGAGATATACGGACATGTGTACCCAAAAACAAACGGTCATGATTTACTCCGGAATTAAGGACTGTAGATTTTAACCTTGTACAGTATTTACTGCAAACATATTTTCAGTAAAAGAACAGAAAAAATACAATGGTAAATACAAACATTACACAAAGATTTTTCCCTTGGAAACCCAAACCGGTAAAACCAACATATTCTATATTCATTAATAGTGATACATGGAGCCAGCGTCATCCAAAACCCTAACCCAATGACCTGGATTAGTCAACAACCCTAATTCCTTAACCGAAAATAGAAAACCATCGGCAAAAAAAACCATGTGTTGAAAAACCACCTAAATATGTGACACATTTCCCAAGGCAAGAATTTTTTTTTGGGGGGCACTTCACCCCCCTCTAACACATAACACATACCCAACATGGACTTCAAATAATTCTCCACTCCGCGCAACAAAAACCAATTTCTCCCGAAGTGTCTAATCGTCGAACCACTCGGGGATCCAACGACTTGTACTCTCCTAGTGATCTATGGTGTAGATTCACTCCGAGACTTCAGAGCTTCGAGGATTTTTCCTCACTTACAACAAACAACTTAAAAAATTGTCGGAGTAGTGAAGTCTGAAGGACTTGGTGTTTTAACAATCGTGCTCCTTCTCCTTTATCCAACAGTTGTGAGGGATTTTGACTTCTCCCAAATAGATCTCATCCACTCTCCTTTAAACAAAGAGATTTCTCCTCTAGGGGACTTACTCTCATTATCCCTCTTGAGATTTTTCACTTAAAGGACTCGAACCTTGGCGCACACCTTGTGCTTCCCTCGTGAGCTTGGGACTTGTAAAATTCACCTACGCACTCCTTGCACTATCTCTCCTCTGAGCTTGGGACTTGTAAAAGTCACATGCACACTCCTTGCGCTATCTCTCCTCTGCGCTTTTCAACACAACGAAGTGTCGACCCCATGCACTCTTTGCACTGGTCTCCCCTCTAATCTTTTATACTCCTGTGAGTATAGGCGCATTCCTTGCACTCGCTCTGTGTAAACTTACGCTATCTCTCCTGAGCTATTTCAACCTATAAACGATTCAGCCTCCGCACTCTTTGCGTGGGAACTGTGCACTCCTTTCACCGAGATTTTAGAACAGAAACTATTTCAAACTTATATTAACATTAAGGATTCATTCGACCAACCATTTAGATGCACACACACATAAACACAAAGATAAATAACATAACATTTACCCAGTTACTCAAAGGAAAGCAATCTCAGAAATTGAAAGAAATTCCCTTCTTCTATATTGCTTTAGCATATATTTACAAGGATTTCAATAGCCTTCATCATCTCTCAGCTTCTGTTTTCAGCAACCTCTTTTGGGCATAGATTACATTGATTTATACATGAAGGGGCTTCTTGATATTTCCCTCTAGACTATTCTAGTGCTTTCATATCACAATTAAAAGCATCCTACCACTAAGCTTATTACAATAAATGAATAATTACAATCCAGATATGACTCGGCACTCAAAATATGTACAATCCTATAGGCATTAAAGGTGATTACAATTTCCCGGAGCACATACAATGGATCTAGCTTTAAGATCTCATGGGATATTTAATTACAAAGATTTCAAAATTTAAAGTGACACACCATCCTTGGAATCCAAACCAGTTAAATGCGCTGCGTTGGATGTTGAATCATCCTCCACCTTTCCTAATTAAATGATGACGGTGATGCTCCTGTATCAATTGGTCTGAGCGTTTCTCCCCAGAAAAGGAGAACTTCATTGCAGCCCATGTTTGGATTAGACAATATCCCTACCCCACGAGTTCTAGCACCTGAAACTTTGGCAGGAATCGACGACGTGTTAGGATGCTTTTTTAAAATATCAGAAATAACAAAAGCAGCCAATACACCTCATATGCGAGAATATGTGTCTACATGAACATGACAACCACCCTCCCGGAATCAATAACTATTTCATTCCAGGATAATGAATGGGTTCAGCCCACAGACTATGAGCACATCCCATTCCGTTGTCAGAAATCTCATGAACACAAACATTTATTCTGGGACTGCCCCTAGAATCAAGCTTTGATAAACAACAAAGGCAAGGAGGAGAAGGACACAAACGATTTTGTAAACTCTCCCAACAAAAGAAAGGTGGGGCGGTGAGGGAATAAAACCCCAGGGGAAGGAACCAGACAATATGCAAACAATTTCCAAATCTTAGTAGAACAAGAAGAGAAGGAAGCCAATCATGAAGGTGTGCGACTAGGCACAGAGAAGACACTTCCAAACCAGGATAATATGGAGACAAAACATGAAGAAATACATAAATGTCGTATATATACCGACATATTATGTGTTTGTATATATATTAGTATATACCCAACACATACCCAACATAATTTTACTCTCTATCTGTTTAAAGAAAACTCTCCCCAAAACGTTATGCTTCAAGTGCTATACATGGAAATTGGTTGTCTCTTTCCAGAATGTTGATTTTCTAAATAAATGGGCATATGGAGTCCTAGTTCTAGATACTCTAATTTTGGTACTATTGGTTCATTTGTGTATTTCCATTTTCCATTAAATATAGACTATATAAAACTTCCCCCCAATTGGTGCTTTTACATAGGATACAATTTTTCTTAATGGTTTTTCTTTATTGATGATATTATACTAGAAATTTTATTTTCTATATCTAGAACAAACTCTTCTTATCTCTTTTATTTCCTAGATATACCATAAATTGTAGCTATTCTATATGGATGTGGATGGTTTCATTTCTAGATAGAGACTATTATTTGAGAGGATTTTATATACCTTTATTTCACACATGTAGTGTTATGTGTGATGTTCTAATGCACTTTATATTCTATTCACATTAAGTTTAGAATCTTGATCGCTACTTTGGCATTCTTATAGTATGTCCAAGTAAAAAAAAATTATATTAACTTATCAGTATGCTCACCCTCCAACATCATAACAAATAATTGTGTTTTTCATATTTCCTTGCTTCTCTATAAATATTACTATAAATCCAATACTTACTCATCAAATATGTAAATCTTGTGACCATAAATAAACAATAAATCTAATTTTTTTTTTTTTTTTTCTTATATAAATATGATGTCCTCATTATGCATAGACTTAACTTCAACACTATTTACATTTCTAATAACAATATCATATATCACCTATACTAAAAATCAACCCATCTTTCTTTTTCCTAGTTCAAGTGATTTACCTTAACTTATTTTCCTTTATCA
>SNQJ01S0024616.1:12994-77847 GCA_010110895.2 Picea sitchensis | reverse complement strand
CTCCAAATCCTTCCTCCATGTTCACGTCGACCTGGCCCTCCGGAAGTGACCAGTCGAATGCGTGCACGAGAAGGGCTATGGCGTGTTGCATCTTAATGTACGCCATGTTCGCAGCTGGGCATCTCCTCCTACCAGAGGAGAAGGGCAGGAATCTGAAGTCGTTCCCATTGATATTTATATTTGTCGCAGAGGCGTCCTCGAATCTTTGCGGCCTAAATTCGAAAGGTTCGTCCCACAATTTGGGGTCGTGTGCAAGACCCCATATGTTGACAAACATGACGGATTTAGAGGGGATTCTGTAGCCTGCAACATCCACAGCCTCTTCATTAAAATGGGGATCCGTCAACGGAACCGGCGGATGAAGACGAAGAGCTTCCTTGGCGACGCTATCCAGGTATGGAATCTGCCACATGTCGGATTCATCCACCAGCCGTCCATCGCCCACAACCCTGTCTATTTCCCCTTGGAGTTTTTTTAGAACCCTCTGGTTTTGAATCAGCTCTGCCATCGCCCATTCAATTCCAGTCGCCGTGATATCTATGCCGAACAGTAACACATCCTGACACAGGCATACACAGATTCAGTCTGAGCAGAAAATTACAAAGTTCGAAACAAATTGAAGAAGCCTACCGTCATTAATCCCATGAGGGATTTTTCTGAGAGCTGTTCTTGGCCTTCGAGTGACAGCAGAATATGCACAAAATCCTTGTTCTCCTCGGTCATACTGGCGTATGATTCGTTTTCCAGGTCTCGCCTGTGGTCGTCTATTATGAGCCTGTAAACTCTCTCTAATTTTTTGCTTACTCTTTTGACTCTTCGATCGTAGCCCTGCAAATCCAGCCAGTCGAGAAGAGGAACAAGGTCGCTAACAATCAAGGCGCCGATGAGAACCACGGCCTCTTTCACATCTTCCATAAACGAATGCATTTCCTTAGCAATAGGATGGTCGGAATGAGTATATTTGTTTCCAAATAGCAACCGGGATATGATATTGAGAGATACAGAATCACATACGCTTCTGAAATTGATAATCTCTCCTCTCTGGGACGCGGAGAGGATGTTGTCCACCATAGCGAGGAATTCCTGTCTACGGATTTGAGTCTGGGCCTTTATTCTGGCCGGAGAGAAGACATGTGTTGCGCATATCTTCCGCAGGTGGCGCCAGTGAGCCCCGTTGGGGGCGAAGTCCATTGAATGGAAATCAAACCCGATGTATTTCCCGGCAGAAGACGGTGGCCTGGACGACCACTCGGCGTCTTTGGTTTTAAGGACTTCCATGGCGATCTCCGGGCTTGAAACCACGATAACATCAGCAGTCCCCAGGCTGAGATGCATGAGCGGACCATACTTGCTCGCCAGTCTCGCAAAAGTGCGATGCCTGTATTGGAATCCCACAGACAACAGAGAGCCCACAAGGGGCCATTCAGTTGGTCCCGGAGGCAAATCCCGTGACCGTCTCTGTCTCTGAGAGAAATGATATAGCCAAACTGCTATCGACACAAGAGCAATCAACAGGGAGGTGGAGGACACAGCCCACACGGAATTCAGACGTCTCATTACCTCTTCCAAAGCCCTCATCATCTCAGACCCCAAATCCAAAAATAAGAAAGACAAAGGCAGCGCTGCTGCCGATTGATCAACAATCTGTACGAATCAATTTAGAACCAAAGAATGGACACACTTACTGGTTCAACAATAGCTAGAGCCGCCTATTCTTGAGTTGATCCCAATTCTTGCCATTATACTCGGACCATTTCCCCCTTCCCAGCCCAGGGAAGGGGGCATCTTAACTTGATTGTAGGTTTGGGTCATGGAAAGGTGTACATCTTAACTTGATTGTATGTTTGAGTCATTTGAGGGACCAGCACCAAAGTCAATAGTTAACTTTATTGTTGGTTCTTTAGATGACTCCGCTAAATTTGTTGTTGGTCTCTCAGATGATTCCATTTTACTGTTAATTTTCATTAATTATCTTAACCTGATTATAGGTTCTGATCTTGGAGGAGACCAGAACCATCTTAACTTGATGATATGTTTGGATCATTCAATGGACCAGCAGCAAAGTCAATAGCTAACTTTGTTGCTGGTCTCTTAGACATCTCCACTGTACTATTGGTTTTTACTGACCAACTTTGCTATTAATCTCTTATAGCCAAATTTAACTGTTTTTTCTAATGTTTTTACGATCTGTTCAACTTTACTGCTGACCTTTCCTATGATTCAACTTTAGGTTGATTTTTCTATGATCCAAATCTATAATCAAATTAAGATCAAAAACTTTACATTGTCATACCAATTTGATGTCTAACTCAACATGATTAGATCTTTAATATAATTTTCTAACTAAATTCAACGTGATCAGATCTTTAATATGAAGCCAAAAATGATTCATCGTTTATAACTTCCATGTCATTAACCTAAAACACTGTTTACAAAGTAATTTTTCTTAAATTTAATTATGTTCTTCTTGTCTCTAAAAAAAATGAGATGTAATTTTCATCATCTATTTTTATTTTTAAAAATATTTTTTCTTAAATTTAATTATGTTCTTCTTTTCTTAAAAAAATGAGATGTAATTGTCATCATCTATTTTTATTTTTAAAAGTTTTTGAAATACTAATTGTCTTTCTTTTTCCGTAAAAGATTCTTCGTCTTTCCATTGCATTGTCTTTTAACATCCGCATCTTGGACGTCGGATTTTCAAAGTTAAATGTTTTCACCAAACGTTAATACTAGCAATTGAAAATGTCTTTTGGATGAGGCACTTGTTTTTATCTTTCAGAAATATCTTTTATTAGATTTTTTCAAGTTATTAATACTAAATTAATATACATAAATATTGTATTCGTGGAAGGGGTGAACGTGGATCGGATGGTCCGAGTCCACGTGGCAACACCGTTGTCCAACACTACTAGAATCGTGCATAGTACACATGGTTGGAAGATGACGCAGGTGGCTAGTACCTTGGCGTCGGGTTCGAGCAATAGAGACAAAGCACGAAGTAGAGGGAAATCATGTGGTATGATGAAGATTATGAGCACCGGAGGCAGTGATCAAATTTGAATGGCAGGTCTTAATATCAATGACAAGGGTATATAATTATGCAGAGTACTTCTATGATTAAAAGTTTCCAAAAACTTTACATTTTAATTGAAAACAATAAATTAAGTATATATTTTATATTTCTAATTAAATTTAGAAAAATGTATTAAAGAAAATATTATATTTTTAATTAAATTTATTTTTAATAGAGAAATATTACAAAGTTTAAAGATGCTAGTTAAATTAAGTGACGTTTTAGTAGAGAAAACTCAAGAAATTTCAAAACAGGGAAAATGTTTATACAAATATTAAATCTACAAGTTAAAAGAGAAGATTTAAAATTTAAAGAAAAAAATCTCAGCATTTAAACTAAAAACTAACATATCACATAGATTCCTAATAACATATTGTTAATATAAAGCACATCACACTTATCCAAGAACATTGAACTCTTGTTAGGGTTCTCAACAAACAAACACTAGTCTCAGATCAATTTAAGAATTCTAAAAACCATTAGAAGATAAGAAAAGCTTACAAAAGGCATATACCATGATAGGGGAAGATGTATACTAAAATCGAGTGTCATTAAAAAAATTAAAACTAGATACTAAAATTAAAACTAGATACTTCATTTCTATACAGTCATCAAGAAGCCACGGAGATCCACATCAAAAAACAAGACAATAAAATTAATACTACAAAAGATGTGTCTCCTTGATCTTGGACTTGGATGAGGCAGGGGTAAAAGAGTTATGGGGCATTCTCAAAATATTTGCAAAGCATTATCACACTGATGTACTTTCTCTTGGCTATGGGAAAGAGAGTTATGAAGCATTTTCTTTTGGATCTTTACTTTCCGGTGATGTACTTATGTCAATTGAGCAGCTCAAGATCCAAACAAAGAAAATCAACTAAACAAAGTAAGAATGTTTACAAGATGAAAAATCACAATGATTTGATTGAAGGTTTTCTTTTCAAAAAGGATGAATAAAAAAGGATTGAAGGTTCATGTTGTGATGGGTTCAATTTTGATCCTTGCTCCTCACTGCACTTCTCAACCACAACAACACTCTATAGACACTTTCTAAGCCAAAGCAATTGTGGAAGTCCATTCATGACAGGAAACAAATATCTCATCATCACACACAAGACACCCACCATTAGTATATTGGCTTTGGTACTTCTCTCCCCGCATTCCCACTGCACTTCTCACCCATACACCACCCTCTTGGCAATTTCAACGCCTCTTCATTTTATAGATGCTTTGGTACTTCTCTCCCCTCATTCCCACTACACTTCTCAACCACAACACTGCCCTCTCAGCACTTTAAACAACTATTCTTCATATTTTGATATGGGTGAGAGAACCATTGTGGAAAAGCAGGATTATATTAGAGGGACATTAGGTAATGTAATAGAAGGCCCACTTGGAAGCTCAAAATACCTGAATTGTAAAACAGGGGAATTAATTATAATTCCTGCTCTCACTTCACCATGAGGATGAGCTCGTCCACTCAAAAACAAAGTTCTGGATGAGCTCTTCTCATGGTGAAGTCGGAGCTTATCATTATTTCAGAGGTGGAGTGGAAAATATGGATGGTATGCTCAATCCCTACGGATTTTCCAACAGAAAAAGCGACAAGAGCCCTCTAGAGATTGCATCTTTAAGTAGTCGTTTCAAGCCTGCAGGCTTATACAATGGGTTAGGTTTTAATACCTTGTATTGGTCTACAATGCTTTAGGTGATTTTTCTTTGTTTTGTTGTGAAAGATTGTGGATTAGGGTTTAAAAACTACCTTCTATGTGGCCTTAAATCTAATAACGGTCGGCCCACAAAAGTTGCATCTACAAGGTCTTTAAATTTCTCTCTCATGCTTTGACTAAACTTGATTTGTAAATAGAAAGTATTGGTGAGGGTATGTAGAGATGTGTAGAAAGCATCTTACCTTCCCAAGAGCTTTTCTGCTCACATGCTTTCCACAAACCTAAGCCTCGTCCTCAGTCTGATGTATTATATTATCTAATTTGAATAAGAAGTTATAAAGGCTTTGGATGGGTGCAATTGATTGTTGTACTTGGACTATTTTAGATGTATTTTAAATTCAAATTTATCGAGTAGTAGTATCTAGAGGGATCAAATCTTTAGAGGTGAAAGAGTTTTTCACAATGAAAAAATTTGAAGAAAGGTTTGTACCTTGAAGGAGTTGATTCCTCTTGATCCTCGACAAAATCGAAGTCGATATGTATAAATTCTTTTTTATTGGTATTTTTTTTATAATATCCCTCTTGGTCCTCAACAAAATCTAAGTTGACATGTATAGATTTGTTTTATTATTATTTTATAATTTCTTTCAGATCCATATGTTAATGTTGTTACCCACCAAATACGTCTATCACATACTGGGTTTTTGAATGCGCCTCTTGGCACAATAAGAACCCTTAATTTTCCCCGCTTGTCTCGTGGGATTTACAAGTGAATGGACAGAAGTAAATTGAAAACATTGTGACCCTGTGAGTCTCAAGTAAACGCGTAATTTCTTGTAAAAAAGGATGAAGGTTTTTGTTGAAAATTTGGAAACATGATCACTGCAAAGAAGCTCCCCTTTTGAAATTTCCAAAGTCCACAAGAAAGCTCTCAAAAAGATTGTCTTACTGGAATGAGTTGGATGATCTCGAAACTTTCATGTTTTAATCCATCTCTTATGCTCACAAGTCACCAAAGCCTAAAGTTATCAAATGTATAATGTGGCAAACTCAATATTTTTACATCCACTTAATGTCATTAAGTACTTCCAAATCCCTTCAAAGGTTCAATATAATTTGTTGTTGCAACAAGTTGACCATACTAGGGGAGGTGAGACACTCGAAGATACTAGCACTTCTGAATCCTTAGATCTTAGGAGTCCAAATGGCACATCAACTGTGCTTGGTAGAAATACACTTGATATATAGATACAAACTTAAAAAAAAAAAAAGCATTGCCCAATGCTATTGGAAATCTAAGCAATATAGGAAGCTCCTTGTTGGAAATGCTTTCTCTTTTGGCATAATTACCTAAGGAGCTGGAAGGAACTATGGCTCTTTGTTTTTGAATCATAATTTTTTTTCAATTTTCTTGGCATTCAAGAGTGCCTAGGATCATTGTGAAAAAGTGGGTGTCTAAAAAAGACACCATTACTATTGAAGAAAGACAGTCCCACAATTTATCAACTTGAAATCAATTTAAAAAATGAATTAACAAAGATGAAAGAGTGGAGTGGTTATGGTTGATTAAATTTGATTCTCCCATTTCTAGAGACATCCTTTTGTAAAGGATTACATGCAACATTCATTATATCAAGATCACCTCTAGGCTCTTATGACGATGTATCACAATGGACTTATCCTCGTACATTAAGGAAAATATGATACCTTTGGAATCTTCAAAACTAAAAAAGGGTTTTCTACACAAGATTAATTGTGAATCCTTGAAGCCAATTGCATTCAAGGAATAATGAGCAAAATCCCTAATACTTTTCAAGTTGGTCTTTTCATATTGAAAATAAGAGAGCTGCCAACTTGGTCTTGAAAGAAGAGTTATGGAAAAGAAGATTTATGGATACTTGACAACTTGCTTTTAAACTAATAGAAATCAAAAAATAGAATAGATGCACCTGATATGTTGATGTCACAATCTTTTCCTTCAAATGTTGGTCTTTTCATCACTATTGCAAGCAAACCCATATCTTTAAATTTATCCCAGAGCTCTCGGACAACAATGATGGACTTGGGTTTCGAATCTTGGACCTGTTTAATCACTTCTTAATCAATTCCATGGTGGTATACAATGGATTCACAGTGGTTTCCATCGTTGGACCAATTGAAACAATCCCGGAGAAATAGACTGAGGAATAAACAGAATTGGGAAAAACAGAGCACCACATATCCTTTTGTTATACCCCACTAACCAAATCTACTACCCACCACGCTAACCTTATCTTTGAATTCAGTGAAGCTCACTTTCTCACCGGAATCTGCATCTGCCAATGCCAATATGTGATCATAGGATAACGAATCTCTAAACATGAAGGAAACCATGTTGCCATTCTCATCCTTTAAAAACTTCAATGGTGACATCAAAGAATTGAATATTCCCTCCTTCCCAGAACTAGATTTTTCCATCTCAATTTCATTCATTTGTTTGAAATTTTGTGTAATTGTGTCTTGTTCTAGGTCTATGTTAGCATGGCAAGTAGGGATTTTCAGAATAGCTGAAGGGAAAGGGAAGATTCAGAGTTCAATTCTTCACCGTTGTGCATCAATACCATGGTGGATAGGTTCATGAAGGAGCTGAAAGAAGCTCTAGTAGCTGATATTCAGAATAAGATTATGAAGGAGGGGAGATGCAGAGTTACATTGAGGAATGAAAGCATAATTCAATGAACGAGAGGCCGCCTAGAAATCTAAACTTGAGGTAAATATCTCCATTTGATTGTAAATCGCTTTCATTCTTAAATATCTTGTACCCTCGCAAATTCCTCCATTTGATTGTAAATCACTTTCATTCTTAAATATCTTGTACCCTCGCAAATTTTGTGACATGAGTGTGAACAAATTTAGAACTAATACTATCGGTACATTAATTTCCATAGGGTAGGATCCGCCGCCCAATTTCCACCCTCCCCTTCCATTAAATGTGATAGAACAAGTGGACAACTATGGGCACGGTTCGTACCAACCCATAGTTAAATTTTTTAATTAATAATACTAATGACCAAAGTTCAAACTGCTATGAAAGGCATTTTAAACGTTAACCCTTCCTAGGAAATTTAAAATTTTACTTAACATTTGCGTAAAAACTAGTAAAACAAAAATTACGCATTTTTTTTACAAGCAAATTTTTAAGGAGACTTCTAGGATGTGTTGAGAGGCTCTTGGCATGCTGTGATAGGTTCAATTTTGAACCCTGGCCGGAGGTTAGGGATTGGAGTTGGTACACAACTCTCATGCCCAAATGTACTGAACTCTCTAGACAAGAAGTGGAGACATATTAGGAATTATTGTTTCGAGTTGAATGTTGGTATGCACGACGGTGTCATTATGGCGTACATGAGTAAGTAAAACTTTAGAGGGGTTGATATGAAGGGCACTAACATGAATGGAGATTTTTTTTGGAGCACCCAACTGGTAGCAAAGTGGGTTTTCAAATCTCACTTAGGTTCATGTGAAGCTTGGATGGTAAGTGATCAAGCGAGTACTGCAGTAATTTTAGTGTGCACTTTAGGTGGGACACACTTCTCAAGGAGGGTAGTTTTTAAAATGGACTGCGACCAATATTCGGGTGATAAGAGAGGCTTGGGAAGTGGGAAGCAGATTTGTGGAGCTATGCTCTAAGGAGGAGAATAGGGCAGTCAAGGAAGTGGAAGAGTGGGTTAGAGAGAATAGGCTAGACATGACAGATAGAGAAGTGTTGGAGGAGGTGGAGGACTTAGTAAAGGACCCTTTTTACTCCAGAACAAGAGAGATGAATTATTTCAAGAGCGTTGAGACGTACTGGTTTTTGAAATCCATGGTGGGTCAGGGCCTACACAAAACTAGGAGAGATCAAGAGGACCTCCTTCATGCCATTCATATCCTGGAGGGGAAATTTGATTTGTTTTATAAGTCACCATTTGGTATTAGGTTCATGGTGTTCACAGCCTCTCGGAACCCTCAAAAGCAGAAGGATAAGTAGGGCTCCCCAAGCCGGTAGGGTTCAGTGAGTTGTCCAATTGACCTAGACGAGGAGTAGAAGGATGCGACGGGGTCAGAGAGTAAGGGTGACACCAAGCCAACCATTGTGCAACACTCGGAGGATGCCCTGGGCTAATGGGTTCATCACATTATGGTTTTTGGAATTATGGTTTATGAGTGTCATTTTAATTTTCCCCATGCTGGATGCAGTAATGATAATAGGCTTTAATATTTTATTTAAGCTCGACTAGTATTAATTAATCAGGGTTTGAACTCTAGACATTGCTTGTTTTTTTCTCTCTATTAGACAACATGAATACAATTGAAAAAATTTGATATTTTGCAGTTTTTTTCAATATTTATATATTCTGACCAAGAAGAGATTATTGAGCAGCATTTTAACTTACGCGAGCGATTGCGTGTGTTTCCAAAAATATACATCATCCCTTGGCATGTTAACGTCTCCTAATTCCTCGTCACCTTCGTCACAAAATGATACACCAGTACTTCCTGCCTCACATAGCAACATTTTTCTGTTGCCCAAAATCTAAAACAAATATAATTTTTACATATTAAAAGCTCTCGGTTTCCTAAAACGTCTCTGTTTTGGGTTTTTAAAAATTCAAAACAGAAGACCACTTTATGCGCGCTGATGAGTTATGTGAAGGTTGGAATAACATTATCAATTTTTTGATCAATGAGGAGTTAAAAAAATACTATTTTTGTTATATTAAAAAATAAATTATTTTACTTGTTATGTTGAACATTAAAACTGATATAAATTTTTCAAGTCAATACAAAACTAATATAAAAGTCAATGCTAACTCATCGCCATATACTACCTTGGGCAGTACAATAATGAATATTTATAATGACGATGTAATATTATAAGCAATATAACATTTAAAATACTAAAAATAAGTTAGAAAATAAGAACATAATTATTATATTAAAAGAGCATACATTAACATATTGAATTCATGATGTACCCCCCAAAAAAAATTGTTTGTGAAAACTTTAGTCAGAAAAAGGGATTGTAACTTTCTATTTTATTCTCATATTTAGAGGGAAAATTGTAAAGAAAAATAATTACTCATTAGGAGTGGATGGACATTATGGCTTGAATAGGATATTATAGGATCACCTCCTTCCTTTACTATGCTTTCATATCCCACTTTTTTTTATTTTCCGGATTATGAAACCATGGATCAATACAATAGGGACATAATTCATTCCTTCCCTCGCGATTAAGTGTTTAACATGTTTTGATAGGCATTAGGGTCAAGATTATGTTTTTTTTTGCACTTCCCAAGTACTTATTGGGGTTAGGATTTTAGATATTATGGAATAATTTTAAAAATCCATTTATGTAATTCATGGCTTAAGTTGATGTGGAATTTACTTGGCATTGATACAGTTAAAATATATGTTAAATTGGAGAAGGCATAAATCCTCATACAAACTCCAATTGAGGTGCTTTTTGGAGAGTTGGAAATTTTTTGACAAATAGAACAACATCGAGGGGTTGTGAACTATGTTCAAAAAATTTGGACCCCCAAACAACTATTTAATGCCAAAAATTCAATCTCAAGGTTTCATGAATCAAATCACTAAATCATGATCAACCCTTAAAATGGTCTGGACAAGCCCTTAGTTCTATTTTTCCACACCTACCCCAAAATATATAATGATCTATTTCAGGAGGCTTTTGGTCCCCTAAAGTTTTTACTTCCAAAGGAGATAAGGAAAAGTTCCTTAACTTTCTCCTTGAAGTAACAATTTGATTTTCCTAGTACTTTCCCTTTCAATCCAACCTACCAAAGTTATTGCTAACCCCTTATAATCAATCTTGTCTTCTTCTACAAAACCATATATTCTTCTAACCCTTTTTGTGCATTTGATGTTAAGTCTTCTATGGAAAGAAATGTGTTCCCCTCATTTTCCTTATTAATCATGGATGACTCAAAGAATTCCAACTATCCACGTTGACCACTAACTAAATTTGCATGTATGGGATTAGACAAAGCTTTTAAGCATTGTTTCCTACCTTCTCCAACACTTCAAAAAGTGCATATCATAGAGACTTGATTTTATTACCAGGTCCTTGCAACTTCTTCTTGTTCAAGCAAACATACTTAGTCTTCTACCTTAAATCTCTTCTCAATACTATGCTAATAAGTCTATCCTTGCACTTTTCTCATGATTTATTTAGTGTATCTTCCAAATGGATTTGTTGGACCTTATCTACAAACCTTTCAAGATCTAGTCCTTCACTTGTGGCATCTTCTTTCTCTCCTCCTTGTTGTCTATACAAAACATCTAGAGGTGAAGGTGCACAATATCCAAAACAAGTTTTAAAATGAGACTCATTGGTGGAAGTATGGACTACCCCATTATAAGATTGTTGTATGTAGATAACATTMTTATCTTAGATCATTGGGTGCTTTTGATTGTAACCCCTCAAAAGCTAAACCAATGTCATGTTCACCACTTCTATCTATGCATCCAATTATGAATGGAAAGTTGCACGTCTCTTCAACAATGTGTCTATGCTTTCCCAAAGTGTAGTCCAAAAGGAACTGAGAAATCTTATTCAACTTTACTGTTGATCCTTCCTATGATCCAACTTTATGGTTGATTCTTCTATGACTGAAATCTACAATCAAATTACAGTTAGACGCTTCACATTGTCACACCAGTGTAATGTCTAACTCAACATGATTACATCTTTAATATGATTTTCTAACTCAACATGATCATATCTTTAATATGAAGTCATAAATGATTCATCATTCATGAATTCCACATCATTAGCCTAAAACATTGTTTACAAATTATTTTTATCTTAAATTTAATTATGGCATCATCTATTTTTAATTTTTTTTGAGATACTAATTGTCTTTCTCTTTGAAATATTCTTTGTCTTTCATTGCATTGTCTTTTAACATCCGCATCTTGGACCTCAGATTTTCAAAGTTAAATATTTTAACCAAACATTAATGCTAACAATTGAAAATGTCTTCTAGATAAGGAAAATGTTTTATCTCTAAGAAATAATTTTTATTGGGTTTTTTAAGTTATTAATACTAAATTAATATACATTAATATTGTATTCCCAGAAGGGGTGAACGTCGACAGGACGACCCAAGACCACGTGGCAACACCTTTGCATGAAACAACTAGAATCGTGCATAGTACACATGGTTGGAAGATGGCACAGGTGGCTAGTACCTTGGCGTCGGGTTCGAGCAATAAATATGAGGTGCGAAGTAGGAGGCAAATCATGTGGTACGATGAAAGAGTATGAGCGTCAGAGGTTAAGGATTGGAGTTGGTACACAAATCTCATGGCGATCAATAACCAACCTGTTGTGTAGGTTTTAATGCTATGGCGACTGGTATATATATATTGTTGGATTGCTTTGGTATATACATCAGGATATATCCGATGGTGTATATACCACCTGTCGCAGCATTAAATCCTGCGCAGCAGGCTGGTTATTGATCGCCCAAATATCATACTCAAATGTACTGAAATATTTGGACAAGAAATGGAAACGTATCAAGAATTATTGTTTCGAACTGAAGGCTGGTATGCATGGCGGTGCTATTATGGTGGGCGAACAATATCCAGCATGTGACAGACTAATTAAGACTGTCGGCAGGGTGTCGTCAGGGTGCTTAAAAAGTGTGGTGTGTGGTGTGATCTGCTTAAAAAGCTGGTCATGTGGTCACTACAGTCGATCCAGGGGAGCCAGAGTCAACCCAAAGGACAACGATGAGTTTCAAAGCTTGGCAGAGTACAACCAACCCCTTTCGCCAGGGATAAGGCATTCAAATCGCTCTTATTTTTTTGCTAGCTTTTTTATTAAGATTGAGGGATATTGTAATTTTATTAGTCTGAGTTTATCACTAAGTTTTCTCTTTCTCAAATAGAATCAAAAGTATAAAAATTAAAGGAAAAACTAATTTGCTAAATAAACATTAAAATTTCATATATTTATTTTTACATATTAATTAGGCAAATTATTATAATTAAATAATAATAATAAGTTTGAGCATATATTATTATTATTAAGAGTAACCTTCTTTAATTGAAAACTGGGAGAAATAATTATTATCTTTCCAATAAAATAAGTTTAGCAAAAAACATATTGGAGTCTATATAAATGAAAAGTACTCCAAAAATTAGAAATTCCGAAATTTTGAATTAATTTTATACTTCTAGTTTCCGAAATTTTGAATTAATTTTATACTTCTAGTTTATAGAAGATGGACAAGATTGTGATGAGATGATTTCATACGATTTCCTATCATATCCCTTTATATATATAAGTATATGAGATTTAAAATATTATTTTGTACTTAGTAAATGTCATTGTTAATAAAGAAAAATTTTAGAGGATAGAGGATAATGACAAATTTATTCATTTTGTTTTTTCTTTGAAACTTAGATGTTACATGTTGAATGCATTGTAATTATTTATTATATATTAAAAGATTGTAATTTATTTAATATATTGTTTACAAGCTTGGGTGAATATAAATAGTTTTATTAGTTCAGTGGAATCCATTTAACATGGATAATTTTAATTTATAATAGTTTTATTAAATTAAACAATATTTAATATAATTTATTTGAAATATATATTTTTTTAATTTATAATTATTTATTAAATAAAAAAATATTATATTTTAAATAATTTATTTATTTATATATTTTATTCAACATTAATATAAACTAAACTACCCATTTTCACTTATAAAATGTGATATGATAACTAATATAATATCAAGATGGACTAGTCATTTAAATGTAAAATAATTACTTACTATTTTAAAATTGAAAGATATACGGTACAAGTTTAATAAATAAATAAATGTGTGCTTTGTCCTTTCTTATGGTTAACCCTACAAAATACTCATTCACAAATGGATGATGAGCATGTTAATGTTTATACAAGTGATAAAGGAAAATAAGTTAAGGTAAATCACTTGAACTAGGAAAAAGAAAGATGGGTTGATTTTTAGTATAGGTGATATATGATATTGTTATTAGAAATTGATTTTTAGTATAGGTGATATATGATATTGTTATTAGAAAGGTAAATAGTGTTGAAGTTAAGTGGACATCATATTTATAGGCAGTACCACAATAATAATTTTAGATTTATTGTTTATTTATGGTCACAAGATTTACATATTTGATGAGTAAGTATTATTCTATAGTACACGTATAGAGAAGCAAGAAATATGAAACACACCATTTGTTTAGGATGTTGGAGGTGAACATACCCATAAGTTAATATAATTTTTTTAATTGGACATACTATAAGAATGCCAGAGTAGCGATCAAGATTCTAAACTTAATGTGAATAGAATATAAAGCGCATTAGAACATCACACAAAACACTACATGTGTGAAATAGAGGTATATAAAATCCTCTCAAATAATAATCTTTATCTAGAAATGAAACCATCCACATCCATATAGAATAGCTACAATTTATGGTATATCTAGGAAATAAAAGAGATAAGAAGAGTTGTTCTAGATATAGAAAATAAAATTTCTAGTATAATATCATCAATAAAGAAAAACCATTAAGAAAATTTGTATCCTATGTAAAAGCACCAATTGGGGGGAAGTTTTATATAGTCTATATTTAATGGAAAATGGAAATACACAAATGAACCAATAGTACCAAAATTAGAGTATCTAGAACTAGGACTCCATATGGCCATTTATTTAGAAAATCAACATTCTGGAAAGAGACAACCAATTTCCATGTATAGCACTTGAAGCATAATGTTTTGGGGAGAGTTTTCTTTAAACAGATAGAGAGTAAAATTATGTTTGCAAGGGTTATATACTACATAAGGAGCATGTACAAACAATACAATATGTCGTATATATACCACGCTTATGTATTTCTTCATGTTTTATTCCATATTGCCCTCATTTTGAAGTGGTTCTTCAGGCCTAGTCGCACACCTTCATAGGGTTGGCTTCTCTTGTTCTCATCGATTTGGAACATTTCTATACATTGTCCGGTTCCTTCCTGGGTTTCTATTTCCTCGACATCCCACCTTTCTTTGTTGGGGGATTTTACGAAGCCTTTTTTGTCCTTCTCCTCCTTGCCTTTGTTGTTTATCAAAGCTTGATTCCAGGGGCAGTCCCGGAATAAATGTATGTGTTAGTGGAGAATTTCACAAATCCGAATGGGATGTGTCGATAGTCCGTAATGAACCCATTCATTATCTTGGAATGAAATAGTTATTGATTCCGGGAGGGTGGTTGTCATGTTCATGTAGACAGGTATTCTCGCATATGAGGTGTATTGGCCGCTTTTGTTATTTCATATTTAAAAAAAGGATCCCAACGCCACATGATTCTCAAAGTTTCTGTGTGCTAGAACTCCTGGTGGTGGGAGATTGTCCGGGATCCGCATTATTGGCTGCAATGAAGTCCTCCTTTTCCTCGAGAAACGCCGCACCAATTGGATACAAGAGCATCACCGCTGCTACCGAATTAGGAAGGTGGAGGACACCTCACATCCACCCAACAAGATTTAATCAAGGATTCCAAGGATGGTGTGTCACTTTAAATTTGGAAATCTTTGTAATTAAAGATCCCATGAGATATTGAATCTAGAGTCATTGTATGTGCTCCAAGAGATTGTAATCACCTTTAATGTTTGTAGGTTTGTACATATTTTGAGCGCCGAATAATATCTGGATTGTAATTATTCATTTATTGTAATAATATTAGTGGTAGGATGCTTTTAATTGTGATATGAAAGCACTTAGAATAGTCTAGAGGGAAATATCAAGAAGCCCCATGATAACCTGAATAAAATCTATGCCTAAAAAGAGGTTGGGTCAGTGTCGCTGAGAGATGATGAAGGCTATTGAAATCCTTTAGGAATATACAAGCAAAGCTAACATGTAAGAAGTAACTTCTTTCAATTTCTGAGATTGCTTTCCTTTGAGTAACTGGGTAAATGTCATGTTATTTGTCTTTGTAAGTAGGTGGCATCTAAATGGCTGCAATTTTAATGAATCCTTAATGTTAATATAAGTTTAAATAGTTTCCTCGCTCTAAAATACTCTGGGTGAAAGGGAGTGCACTCAATTAGCATGCTGAGGTCAATCATGGAGTATTGAAATAGCCTGTGAGAGATAGCGTGAGTTTACACAAAGTGAGTGCAAGGGAATGCTCTATACCAATAAAGAGTATAAAGAGATGAGGGGGGAGACCAAAGAGTGCATAAATCTATTAATTGCTGTGTTGAAAAGCCAGAGGAGAGAGAAGAAGTGAGTGTGTATGTGACTTTACAAGTCCAAGCCCAGAGAGATAGTAAGAGTGCTGTGAGAATTCTATATGTCCAGTAAGTCACTTAGGGAAGCACAAGGTACTGTTCACAGTCCCTTTAAGTAGAAAAAATCTCAAGAGGGATAATGAGAGTAAGTCCCCTAGAGGAGAAATCTCTTTGCTTAAAGGAGGGATGACTATTTGGGGAGAAGTCAAAACTCCTGCCAACCCAAGCATAAAGGGGAGAAGGAGCACCATTGTTAAACACCAAGTCCCTTCGTGACTTCACCAACTACAATTTTGGGTTATTATTGTGGTGAGGAAAAATCCCTCGGCTCGAAGTCTCTGGAGTGAATCTACAACCATAGATCACTAGGAGATAAGTTGTTGACTCTGTTGTCCCACGACACACCTCTAGAGAAATTGGTTTTGCCGCAATGAAAGGGAGAATTATTTGAAGTAGCGTTGGGTATGTGTTATGTGTTAGAGGGGGGTAGCGCCCCCAAAAAAAAAATTCTGCCTCAGGAAACATCTCACATATATAGGTGGTTTTTCAACACATGGATTTTTACCGATGGTTTTATATTTCGCTAAGGAATTAGGTTGACTCAATCCAGCCACGGTTAGGGTTTTGGATGACTGCCCATGTATCACTACACGAATATAGAATATGTTGGTTTTCACTGGGTTTGGTGTCATGAAAATCTTTGTGTAATGTTTGTATTTACCATTGTATTTTTTCTGCTCTTTGATCAAAATAAGGTTTGCAGAATACCTGCATAAGGTTAAATCATCCCAGAATTCCAAAGTAAATATTGACTGTTGGTTGTTGGGTACACGTGTCCTTATATTTACGAGTATTCGAAATTCGACTATCTAGAAGGTTGTGGGTAAAAGTTGTATTGGTGGGAAAAGTCCCAAAGCCTAGAGTCAATCCCGCCTCTTTCGCTATTTGGGTAAACAATGATTCATTACATTCTATGGATTTCAATTCCCTTCACTAGTTCATGTATTACAAGTTGAGCTCTATAAGTCCCAAAGCCCGAAGCCCCAGTGTTCCTTTTGTTTGTAGATCATGGCAATGAATGTGGACCATTGATCCCTAACCCTTCGAGAGTTCATCATTGGGTTGTCTAGGAGAACTGAGGTGTTGTTGGTAGATATTCGAAGTCTGAAGTCATTGAGCTCTAAGCTACCGCTGTTTTCCAAATTTTAAGCCCAAGGGTTTAGGCTCAAGGTCACGTGCACGACTCCACTATAATAAGAATACCCTCATGAACATGAATTTCCACGCAGTGAGAGAAGAAAAGGTATGTTGTAATAATTCTAAGGGTGTTATGAGGACTCGAGAGCCACTTTGGATCTTGTGTAAATTGATTTTATACCAAGAGATCACACGAGCCCTAGGCGGGGTTGGAATCACCAATACCTAATATGGAGTCCCATCGAGTTAAAGAAGTATGGCCCATCGTCGAAGATTCAGTTCCTGTCCTTCGACCAAGTGAAAAATGTTGTGGTATAGTACCTGATCCAAGCTTGAGGCTCCATTTCTCCTTAACTTTCCATTTTGATTTTGATCTTAGACCAAAGAGTTTTATAAATGTATCCTGCTAATTTACCAATGAGAGTGTGGTCTATCATATATTGGATGTAGTCTCCTACCAATGGGGAAGTGACCTCATAAATTGGCTCCCACGCCTTTATCCGCACACCCATTCTTTAATTTCTTTGTCGGATGGTTTGCTCGCATCACCCCATTTGTTGTTGATGGGTCATATATTTTTTGGTTCCCTTTGTTTCTTCCTTGAGGGATTCATTTGTCATCTTTCTGCTACCTCCTACAACCGTGTTCTTTGGAAACAATTTTATTTCCTTTGTTGAAACATATTTTAATGCTTGAATCTTTTGAGGAGGAATGAAAATATAGAATTCAAATTTTATGAGTTTGTAATCTCGACATTCCTTTCAAATGAATAATTTAAAATGGTATTTATCTTATTTCACATCCAAAATTCATATTACTTTATGAAAAATTGTTTTATTTAATTGTTAAAAGATGCCTTCATATCCCCCTTGAGTAATGAAATATAGAAAATATATTATTTAAAAATAACCAGAAAGCGTAACATATCAAGACATTTTGACAAAGTCCATGTTATTAAATTGGAACATTTGAGAATTTGAATGATAGGTGTGCTAGAATGATTTATTTTTTCTATAAATATGTCCAAACAATTTTCTTGTCTTCAATGAAGAGGCCACCATGATATTTCTTCTCTTCAACAATTTCTTCATAGGAGTTTTTTATTTGATTATTTCCATTGGGCATAGAGATTGATCACATTCTTTGGATACCTTGAGTAGCTTGTTATGTCACACCAAAACCCTTATTGAAGAGAAATACCATTTAGTCCTTTTCTCTTTACTTGCCAATAGGGATCTTTCATTGCAATCTAGTCACATTTTTGGAAAGAAAAGTTTTCATTTTAGATTTCTACTAGAATGAAACAACTTTTTGTGTTTTTCACAGTTAAAAATTCTAGTACTCTTTTGATTAGGTTTCTTTCATGGCCATCCATATATTTTGATTTTACAATTTCTTTTTTTTCAAATTCTAGTTTCAACAATTTATTTGAACCCCTACCCCACCCCATCCATTGGAACAAGACTAAACTCAACCTTACCTTGGACACCATTTATCCTTCAAGGAGACAATATTGTAGGTTGAAATGCCTTCATTCCAATATTTTATTACACATTATTTTTGTCACCCCAAGTGATCAACTCAAGACATGTGCTTAAATCCTAATTACATATTGCCTAAAATATTAAAAGAGACTTTCTCCAAGAGAGAAGTTCGCTTTCTTCCTCCTTCCAAAAAATCACAGACAGGGAAGTTATTCACGTGACCCCACCTATGCTTAGTGTGACGATGGTTGATCAGCCCCACTCCCTGAGATCATTAAAGATGGAATCATGGCTGTCAGCAGGTGCTTCATGCTAGCGTATGCATGATGCTTAAGCAAAGGGAAAAGTCAAAATTTCACCTAAATGTTCTAGGAAGGGAACCCTCTAGAAGACAGTGCCCTATGATCTGTCGGACCTACCGGCTTCTCATTTGGTGGGATCATCTTAATCTTCTCATCCATCCCTCTTTCACCCCATATAAAGAAGGGATGTCTCATGGAAAAGGCTAAGGTTGAAAAAGATAAGGTTTGCATATGCATGAATAATTTTTCTATAGATTATACTTGAGATAGCTTTGTTTTAGTTCTGTCAAATTGTGGATCTCTCTCACTGCTACATTGGAGAAAAGGTGGATGAGGAAAGATCCATTGAAAGGGGATCTTGCAAACATCAAGGCATGGGTTGTATTCTCCACTTTCCATTTTAATATAATGCAACAACACATTTATTCCCTATAAAGGTGTCTTGGATTTATTGTTAACTCCTTTGATCTTATACATAGAATTCATTGGAATATATATATATTTGTTCTATCTCTCTTTGTTAGTTTGTGCTTCTAAATGCATCACCCATCATCTAGAAATACAAAGATGGAGCCACAAGGATGGACACTAGCTTGTGATCAGACGTCATTTAAAAGGTATGTCACATTCTTCTCTAAACCTGGTTTATATGACAATGGAATTTTAAGGTGAAGTTTGTACTATCTGTTTTTTCTAGGATTCAAGGAAGCTAGGGAGATTAGTTTGAGTTTGCACTTATTGATTTGTCCGATAAAAAAATTAGCGACCACAATTGGGATACCACCTATTTTTTTTTTTTCAGCTTCTTATTTTTTTTTTTTGCCTACCTTTGATCACACTCTCATTCTCTAAGTCTCTGTGATCCATATTGACTCTATGGTCCTGAAAGTTCATTGAAATTTTTGTCATTTTTCCCATTTTCTTTTTATTCAGAGATCATGGCACTGTGTCTTATTGACAACCTACGATAATTCCTTGTCGTCACACTCTACTCTTCTGTAGACTTGGGATGATGACGCCACACTGGTGGCTTTTATGACATCCTACTTATTGATCCCATATCAGCCACATTGTACCCCTACAAAATTCTGGGAATCCATTCAGTGTAAGGAATTGTTGGTGACAGCCAGTCTTGTTTCACCCATATTTTACTGCACTGAGAACTTTTGACATTAATCGGTGGATGATCATTTAAAACTTTTAAGCCTAAATTTGATTGGGATTTTCAAGGATTGAAAGTACTTTACAAGATTTGAAAATTTGTTTTGGACCCCTTGTCACATGGGTATAATCTCAAGATTTTGTTCCAGGGTGCTTGTTTGATAAGTAGTACTTGATTTATTTTGAGTTTTGGACTGATTTTAAGTTTTGGATTGTTATTACTTTCTGGATTGTTCATTGATTAAGAGACATTTTTGTTTGCATTCAACAAACGCTTTTCATACTCTCATTTTTTTGTTTGCATTATGAGTTTGATTTGGGAATAGTGTTGAGAGTACAATAGTTTCTTAGACCATTCTTAGTTTTCTTCATTACATCTTTGTTATGATTTGAAAAGGAAAGAACTGAAGTTTATTATTCTCTTTAGTAGTCTTTGTAAGAAATATTTGCATTCATATATTTGTGGAAAATAAATTTTTTGAAAAGTTGATAGCTTAGATTGTTTGGAATTCATTTCACTCAAAGATAGAGAAATAGTTTTGTAGATTTTGTATTCTGAAAAGAGAACCCTCTCCTACCATACCTATATAGTTAATTGAATGAAATGTTTTCATTTCATCTCTTCTTGCTTCTTATTGGGTCAAGGTCAAATATCTCATCAATTTCATTTATGTTTCCCTTTGAGTAGGCAACAACCTTTAAAATACAACTTAATTTTAAAATCTATTAGCAACTTTATTTTCTAGAAATTCTCTACCTAGACATTAGCTAGGGATAGTTCTTTGGAATAGGTTGTATGGCACACTCTCCAAAGAATCAAAATACACAATATTATCTTGTGATAGGGAGTGTCAATTTCCATTTGCAGCGTTTTGTCCTTGGAAGCCCTTCTAATACAAGGTTCAATCATGAGGTCGAATTGAGACTAGCAGAGTTAGTCACCTTTCTTTGTTGGTCTTTGTTTAGAGATTGTGTGTATTATTGGGGGTTACTTGAGAATAAAATTTTGTGGGGACCTTCTCAAGTTGAATTTCCAAGATTACACCTTCCTTGTATGATCGACTATCGAACGCTTTCCTCACATCAGTTGTCAACTGGTAAACCTTAGGTCGGTCTCTTAGATTCTTACACCTAGATTTTGAGGGAAAGTAGTCACGCGACTGCAGTCCCATTGGTCAAACTCACCGGGGATCCTTGGAGGGTATACCCACACCAGGTGTGGAGCTTGCACCTGTAGGTGGGTGCACAGAAGGTGTGTCGTCAATGTAATTTTCCACCCACTTTATCTCCAAACCCCTTCTTGTCTTGATTTAACGACATTGGATTTCATCACCCGGCACCAGCACTATAAGTAGGAAGGTTTGTTTGCGTGTTTTATTTCTAGATTTCATTAGTGAGTGATGTTTGTTTCTCTCTAGTTGGGCCAACTTCTCTTTCATTCTTATTTGCTTTGCACTACCATCACCCCCTCTCGCTTAATATAGTAGCCACCTCCAGAAGATTCGAAAGAATATACTCATTTTATTCCTAACTCACCATAGGGTTATCCTGAAGAAGAATTCAATAATGACATAGCCCCTGAAATTGGAAGTTCTACTCCACTGGAGGAATCTATACTTCCCATAAATCCATTATTGAGTGTTGTAAGAGATCCAATTTTCCTTCGGATAAATTCATCGGGATATGTTATTGTTGAATATTATACTAGAATACCTATCGACCTCACGCAGTAGTCTAGTGTGATAATTTCTTTCGTGAGTGATCTGCTTTGTGAACCTCATACCATCGGGACATTTTGATCCCAGCTCTTCCTGCTCCTATTCACTCCCTTTGAAGTCCTCTAATGTGATATTTTGAAAACTAGAAATGAGCTCATCTACACCAAAGGACCCTAATCAATTCCATGGTGTCACAGGTAGTGTGGACTTTCTAATTTCCCACACAAGAATTCTTAGATTGCCTACCTGCATGGCCAGTAATTTTGTCACTGTTTCAGACCAATTGTTAGTTGATTCTCATACAATCCTTCCTCTCATAACTTTCTAGCTCTACCATGGTCCCAATGTTACGGGGCAGATAGTTTCTTCCGGTGAAGTAATCACTGTTCTACCGGAACACCAAGAGACCAATCCGTCACTTCCACTTGGGTATCAAGCTCTAAATATGTCCATATTTGTACAATCCCACCTGCAATTCTGGAGGGTTTTTTTTTCCTCTTGGGTATAATGTTGTTAGTAGTTATGTTCCTACACCTAACCAGGTTCTCTCCGAAGGGCCTAACATTCCTCCTCCAACTAGAGGATCTAATCATCTTGGACCAAGTATATCCAATCAAATTGGATGCATAAGTCATTTTGTCGCTTTTGGTTTTCAAATTACTGTTGGAGGCCAACATCAAGTTGTGGGGAAACCCCATAACCCAAAGCAGGCAAGGGCCATATCCCTAGATTACAGCCTCAACTTTGAAATTTTCCTCTTCCAAAGAAATAAAAACTACCTGGGGACAACCTCCTCAAGCATCACATTTTTACCCCATAATCCTGAAACCATATCCTGCTCTAAGGGAATCCCACCAATAAAGCAGCCTGTAATGCTCCTTCCCAAAGAAGCTTACCCAATAAACCAACCCAAGTTGGATATTTGACTCAAAACCCTCCACCAATCATAATTTTTAGGACTCCCTAACTATCTATAGACTTCTTATTGTCCTACTAGTATACCTACGAGACTAACTCCTCAGTTACTAGCCTCTCAAGGGAAATAACCGCCATTTTCTTGTTACTTTTGTATTTACCATTTTTTTCTAGGATTTTGAATGATTCTATATTGCATTCTCCTTATTGATCGGTCATACCTGCCAAGTTACCATCAAAGATTCTTAAGTTTGACAGACTTCAATCGGAAAACCCAAATAATCACATCATGACTTTCCCATCTTTTGGTGTTCATCCAACTCTTTGATGGATGACCTATTTAGATTATCGCTCTTTTCCAACGAACTCTGACAGGTTCATCATCTAAATGGTATATTGAATTTCCCTGAGGATTATTCAATGACTTCAATACCTTTGCTATGGATTTATTAAAGCATTACCAGCTACCAATCTGATATGAAACCGGAACCAAGATCTTGAGATATTTAAACAACTCTCCACTCATATTTATGATCATTTTCATGAGTGGAGGAGGAGGAGAAATTTAATCAAAGTTCCTCTTCCCGATCAACTATTAGCAGAGTGGTTTACCAAATCACCTTTTCATTGGTCCCATAGCCCTGATGTCAGGTATTAGGGTGGTGCTATCGACCTAAGAGCGTGCTTTTATTGGGTCATGCTCAATACTTGACCGCGATTTACACAAAACAGCACACTATATGACTCGAGCACCATGCTCCTCACTGCCTACAACTCAAACCCAAAACACCTCCAAGAAGCTTATCATACAGTTGATGGCATGATTGCACCCTTTCCATGCCGACTCGGCCTGGGCACAAGGCCATACCAATCCCAAGTCTGAATACTCCTAAATGTACAGATAATCCCTCCAACTCCTCTCAGAATTCAGTGAATTTAATTCAATTAATTCACATAGGTGAGCAATATAGTACCACCAGTACATAATGGTGGGAAACATAGTAATCCATAGGTTCTCCCCCACCCATGTTTCCTCGAGGGAGGGCAGCACCAAGAACTGCTAGTGACAAACCACAAAAGTAGATATCCTCTAGTCCAATGTGAGCTGTGATGAACACCCCATATGAATTTTGTTCGCTCACATCCCACATGTGAACCAAATACTCTGGCAACCTTAGTTGGGCTATCATGCCTTGAATCTTGAAAAATTTGAGTAATCCACATTGCCTAAGTTCCATAATTGTGCCCAAGTCATTCCCAAAAACAGAGATGGACGTGAGGGTCGATTATATACCCCTTCAAATGAAATACCATTTTTATGGAAGAGGAAGGATTCAGTGAGATGGTTAGCTCAATGTGGAGGGACAAGGAGTTCAAAAAAAAACCCTCTGCAATGAGAAGAATGGTTGGTAAACTAAAATATTTAAATAAAAAGTGATTGGATGGGAGAAATTAAAAAAAAAGCAGAGGTCCATTGAACTAGATACCATAGAGGAAGCTCTTGAGCACTTATACACTTTAAGCCATAGTGGGAGGGCCACAGTGGACACTGACAGAAACATAAAAGAGCTAGAAGGGAGAAGACTAAAATATCTACTTGACGAGGAAGAAACTTGGAGACAAAAGTGTAGGGATATTTGGCTCGGAAAGGCTGCATCATAACACAAAAAATTTCCAAATGCATATGATAGCCATAGGAAAATCAAAATACAATAGGGGAAATGAAGGATGGCCAAGGTAACAACCACATCTGACGTAGCTGACTCGTAATTTCTGCTATAGAAGTTATTGACTTACATGCACGGAAAGTTGATATATACCGGGGTTCAGGAATTCACTGATGTTGCATTACAGACATATTGAATCTCAACCACTTCGTATATGACATATGAAGGAAGTACCTGCTTTTATATGGAAGTGGTCAACTTCCATATATGGATTTTTTATATGTGAAGAGACAGGAAGTCGAATTCACTTCCAGATATGTACATATACATAAGTGGCCAACTTCCACATATGAGCATATAATGAAGTGGTTGACTATTGTATATGCACATATACAAAATCCTAATTAATTTCCCCATATATAAAGCGTACATACAAAAGTTGGACCAATTTTATATATGCGTATATAACCGAAGTGACCAACTCTTCATATGCACGTATACGTAAGCCAACCATTTCCCTATATGCACATATATACATAAGCCGACCAATTTCATGCATGTGTGCATATATGAATGGGTGTCGGTTGTGATATATACAAAGATCAATTCATTTTGATGATGTACATATACCGAAGTGGCTATCTTTCGTATATAATGATGTTTTGTAAGCGGTCAACTTTTAGAGAGGTGTCGAGTATGAACATATACAAAAGTTGACCACTTCTATATGCATTACATATGTACGACCACTTCTCAGGAGCATGTGCATATATATCAAAGTGGTCATCTTCCTATATGTGTCGTATATGTGCATTTCTATAGAAGTGGTCAACTTCCATATATGTGCATAAACAAAAGTCAACCATTTTCATATATGTAAGCTATGCGTATAATAACTTCCTCAGAGCATACATATATGAAAGCCTACCCATTTTCGTGATATGCTTATATGGAAGTGAAAGTCGATCGTGATATGCGATATACAAGTGGTTAGTTTCAGAGCATAATGGTTGACCACTCCGGCATGCACAATACGAAAGATTATCATTTATGCATATGTGCATATAATGGAAGTTGTCAACCTCGAGATGGCGTGCATATAATGAAATGGTCTGATTTTAGTATGCGCATATGTATACGGAAGTGGTATATATGGAATTTTACCACTGTGATATGCATATATGAAAGCAATCCACTTTCCTATATTATACCGGAAGTGGCTATCGCCAGAGCATGCGATATATGAAAGTCAACCATTTCCATATGCGCATATACCTAAAGTCGACCGCTTTGTATATCCACATATACGGTGATCATTTCCCATACATGCATGCTTAAGTTTCGACCATTTCCATATATTCACATATACATAAGTGGTCACCAGAGCATGCAAACATATATGACACATACACAAAAAGGACTATAATGGAGTTGACCACTTCAGAGCATGCGATTTACCGAAATGGCTGTCTTCCCAGAAGCTATGGAAGTGGTCAAATGCCAGGCGACAGGCGCCGCAAAATGGGTGACTTCGAGAGTATGCGTATTGCACGAAGTGATCACCCTTCGTGATATGTGCAGTTACAAAATGGTCGGTCATTATAGCGCAACATATATACCCAAAATGGTCGCTTCCATATATTTAAAGTGATGCATTATATGAAGGACCACTTTCCTCGTGAGCATACATATACCTAAATTTGACTACCTTTTCAGATATGCAGCACAATATTACACAAAGTTGACCACTTCAAGATACGCCATACCGGAAGTTTACCACTTTCGGAAAAAGATACGTAAGTTTCACCACTTCCATATATGCACGGCACGAAAAGACTTATATATGTGGCATATACAAAAAGTCGCACTATTTCCTCGTATTACGCATATACCAATTGGACCACTTTCATATATATAAGCGATCTAAGCCAATTCATTTCCATAATGATGATACCGAAGTGGTCAACTTCCTATATGCACATATAATGAAAATTGTCACCCATATATGCACACAGCATACGTAAAATGGTCGGCTTCCATATACGGAATTGATGTGCATATATGAAGTTGACCACTTTCCATATATGCACATATATAGAAGTCAATCAAATTTATTGATGTTAGTTGATCGCCTTTGTATAAGATATAGTGTTGTCGACTATCAGATATGCGCATATATGAATTTGACCACCTATATACATATACGTAAGTTTAATTCATTACATAAATGTGCATATACAAAATTGGTCAACTTCCATATATACGCATATAATGAAAGTCGGTTTGGCTCAGAGCATGCACATATATATGAAATGTATCACTTCCATATATTGATATAGATGCGTATATACACGGTTGACCAATTCTCCTCGTGATAGCTATGCAACATATGGAAGTTGACCACTTTCAGATATGTGCATATACGAAAGTTGATCGACTTCTATATATGCGCTACATACGGTCACTCAGATATGTACATATAATGCAAATTTGACCACTTCTCAGATATGCTCATATATGAAAGTCAACCATTTCCATAAATGCACATATACGGCGGAAGAACTTTTTGTATATGCGCATATATGGAAGTAAACTTCAGATAGTCAACTTCAGATAAGGGCAGTATGTGCATATACAAAAGTCACCATCTTCCCTCAGAGGCGCGCGATATACAAAAATGGTCGCATTCCATATAAGGCAAGAGATGTACATAATGACAGCTTCTTCCGTATATGCGGGATATAGAAAGCTGGCCGACCAGATATGCACATATACAAAAGTGCTGACCACTTCCATATGCACATATACAGAAGTTGATCGCTTACATATATACGAAAGGACATTCACGATATGTGCATCTATGGAAGATGACCATTTCTATATATCATATACGGAAAGTGGTTAGCTATCAGAGCATGCACATATATGTAAGTGGTCAACTTTCATATATACTACTTATGCATATGTGCATATACATAAGCCAAAGGGTCTCTACTTTTTTGTCTCCAAGTTTCTTCCTTATCAAGTAGATATTTTGGGCTCCTCTCCTTCTAGCTCTCTTTTATGTTTCTATCTGTCCACAAAGGGTCTCCCATCAGGCTTTCTTAAAGTGTGCCTTAGACTTCCTCTAGGTATCTTATATTCAATGTTCCTCACTTTTTTGAATTTCTCCCATCCAAATACTTTTTAAAGAATTTAATTTTACCAACCAAGCCTCTCACTATAGAGGGTTCTGCTTTAACCTCCCATCCCCCCACACATTGAGTTAAACCATCTCAATCCTTTCCTCTTCCAACTAAATGGGATTGAGTTTTAAAGGGTACACTTGCTCCTCCTCATTCATCCCCAATCCAAGTAATATTATTATAGGAGCATGGTCAGAGAAGAAGGGATAGACAGTCCAGGATCTAAACATGCCCAATGAATGTACCAAGTCTTATAACATATATACCCTATCCAAAAATTTAGCAATGTGATCCTCACCAGTTCGTCCATTGCACCAAGTTGGAGCTCTCAATTGGAACAATACTGTAATCAAAATTGAGTCTTGAAAGATACCTTTGAAGAAATTGACTAAGGGTCTAATCTAGCCTCCAAACTTCACCAACTGAAATGGTAAAGTTAAGATAACCTGCAAAAATTAGATTTTTGATATCTAGGTACACATCATGCCTCACAACTCCCAAAATATTTACCAAGACAAGGACCATAACAATTCTAAAAGGAAGTTAATTTGTGGTTTTATAATAAGGCAGTGCCCTCCAATAGTATTCCCCAAGACAAAAAATGATGGTTGGAGTATCACCTTGGCCAAGTTCCAAGACACACATAAGCCCCCTGACTACCCCAATGAATCCATTGAGCAACAAAGCTTATGTTCAACATTCATTCTCACTTTTATGTGATAGAATCTAGATATTTCATTGCCTTTGTAGTCATTTCTACGCATAATTGACATTGTATTCCATTTAAAGAAATTATACAATATCAATATTGTATATCAATATGTGTATATACAGAAGCACTTCATTAAAGGGAAGTTAGATTCTATATATGCGATATTATTGCAACCCTCCTTCCATAAATGCATCGAAAGTCGCATATACGAAAGTTGCCTTTCATAAATGCACATATTAAAGTTGTTTCAGAGATGTGTAGTTTACTCTAAAGGTGGTTTCCATATATGAGCATTGTACTATTTGCATTGGTAAAACAAGGATATACAAAATATTCCTTTCAGAATCAGATATACATAAGGCTTTGATATATGCTTATATAAATCTGGCTGCCCGTAAAACAAATATATGGAAGGTGGCTTCCATATGTGCATTTATGGAATATTCCTATATTCCCATATACGGAAGAACTTGTGTATATGCACATTTACAAGGTACTTCAAAAAATTTGTGAGATTTTTATGATTATCTATGTGCCAATTTTGCAACAACAATCTATCAAGGCTCTCCTCGAAAGGACGCATCTTACAGAGTCCTTTGTGATGGATTTTGATGAACACCACAAACGGAAATTCATGAGGAAGGGTATTTCCACACTTTCCCTCACAAACTTGGAGGCGTCATGAAATCCTAGGCATGGCAGGACAGTTGGGATCATGGTGAATGGGTTCATTGATCAACTGAGAGTTGGAGATACTCAAATCATCCATAAAATGCAATTATTTTGGGGTAGTTTAGTTCATGGGGAAATTAGGAGGGGATGGTACTAGCGAAGGACATAAACAGTGAGAATTGATGGTACCAATACCTCGCAATGGGGACGGGGGTTTTGTCTCTGAGGAGGTAGAACTAGAATAAGGAATAAGACGGGGGGCCTTACGTCATCAGCTGGAGACAAGGGATAGAGAAAGAGAGAGTAAGGTGGAGAGGTAAATGTAGGAGAGAGAGAGAGAGAGAGAGAGAGAGAGAGAGAGAAGGGGGGAGAGAGAGAGAGAGGTCAAAGGTAGAGAGATAGAGGGAGCAAGTGAGGGAGAGAGACAAGGACAAAGTGAGAGGGATGGGGAGTATAGGGAAAGCAAAGAGAGACTGAGAGAGAGGTAAATAGGACGGGTGGAGAGAGGGGAAGGGAGAGAAAGGAGGGAGGAAGGAAAAGGAAGGTAAAGAGAGTGTGGTGTTGGGGGGGAGAGAGAGAGAGGGTGAGCTAGAGGAAAGAAGAGAGAAAGGGACATGGAACAACAAAGTGGAGGAGAACTCTGAAAAGAAAGAGAGAGAGAGTTCATAGAAAAATGGGAAGATAGAGGAGGGATCATGAGAGGTGTAGAGTGAGAGAGAGGGGGTGAGAGAGAGAGAGAGTCTGGGAGGGAGAGAGAAAGCGGACATGGACAGGATACAAAGTGAGGGGAGAGGTGTAGATGGCAGAGAGAGAGAGAGAGAGAGAGAGAGAGAGAGATCTGGGGGTGAGGGAGAGAAGGGGTATATAGGTAGGAGAGAGAAGGAAAGAGACATATCAAGAGAGAGAGAGAGAGGGAGGGGTAGAGAGAAGAGGAGGAGAGAGACATATAAGAGAGAAGGGGGAGAGAGGGGAAAAGTGTATATGTGTGTGTATAGAGAGATAGAGGGCAAGAGAAGGAGAGAGAGAGAGAAAGACAACTCTATATATACATTATCTTTCATTCTGTTTTTTAAATTTTAAGTGACACTGAACTCTAGTTAATACGTTTGTTGAGTTATTGTTCTGATTGGTTCAGAATGACAAACCTAGAGGCTTGTTCTACAAATACACAAAACATTTATTTTATAACACCTCTCTATGTCTTTATTTTGACATCATTTTTCTATAGACTACACAATTCAATTATTCATGAAACTACATAGATAGAGGCTGCTTGAGATTCAAATATATAATTTTTTTTTTTTTTCAAATTAATATTGTTTATCATTTTTAATCTATTTTGTCTTGACACATATGCTCAAAAATATTAAAACACATACCTCTTTTATTTTCTATAATCCTTTTTTTCATCTTAATCATTTTCTCAAATGAGGTATACACCCATCTAGAAGAGACCAATATTTTCATAACTAAAGAATCTTTTTTTTGATAATGTTAAGACTCTCATAGCCCCAGCATCGTAATGGGCATTACCCCCAAAAAAGATATATTATCTCTCAATTAAAGTACAAATTATATATGTATATATATATCATAAATTTTGAAAACTACATTGCACTAGAACAATGGTTTCTCTACAAATATAAAAAAATTGGAAGAAAATTCCATCGTTAAGGTACCCAACACCTCCACTAATAGAGACATATAAATCTTATAATTTGTTGGAATAATAACATAAAACTATTAGAAAAAATCAAATTTCACATAGCATCACATTCTACATTAAAGTTGTATATTCAGAAAGATAACTCAATTTACCATGTTTCCATCTCCTTTGTCCACTATATTCAAATTCATTGAAAAAGCACCTTGAATAATCCCCCAAGTTAACAAATTGTTGTTTTCCATGTTTACATTGCCAGTTACCAACATGCCATGAGAGACCATCATTATCTTGCACATGCCTATAATAAAATATTTCATATATTTCAAGTTATAAGTTAGGATGAACTATTCTTAGTGGAATATCCACAATACATGATCACCTAAGTAAATAATATATTATGATGAGACTTTATCTCTAGTGACCATGATTGCCTCTATTATGATGTTGTTGGCGCTAACATTTTCTTATGATATTTATTTACAATGAGCTAAAAGAAGAAATGTTCTTGAAGAAATTAGATGGATTTATTGTAGAAGCAAGAGAATACATGGCGTGTCAGGGGAAGAGATCATTATATGGATAGAAGCATAATCCAAGACAAAAGGTAACACAATTTTGAGAAATACATTATGGGACAAGGATTCATAAGAAGTGAAACAAACCATTGTTTTTACTTCAAGATTGTAATAACTTTATTATCTAGTCTTATATGTTGATGCTATTATTTTGATCAATGATTGTATTAAGAAACTAATGAAGGAAACTAAGTACCAATTGTAACATGATTTTGACATGAAGGACCCTGAGGAGTTTGAAATACATGGTTTGAGAACAGAGGTGAAAAGATACCATCAAATAGGAGGCTAGGAGATATCGAAAGAAAGTATGTGGAAACATACTTCAACTTTTGAGATGGATAAGGTGTGTCCCAACCTGGCAAGCATCTCAAGTGGGAGTGTGTTTGTCGACTAACATGAGGCCTAAGAGAAAACACGAGGAAGAGGATATGGTAAAAGTTCCATATGCTAGTGTGGTTGAGTACTATGTATGCTATGGTGTGCACAAGGCCAAATATTGCACATGTAGTAGGGGTTGTGTGTAGGTATATGGAAAATCCAAGGAAAGAGAATGGGGCAATGGTCGAGAGGACTTTAGGAACCTATGAGACACCATTGACTATGTTATTTTTTATTAGGGAGATTGACGCAAGAAGTCAGCATGGCTGTTTGATTCCATAATTAATGGGTATTAAGTGGGTAGGTAATGTGGACAATGCAAAGTACACTAATGCATATAAATTTACATTGTTTGAAATGGTGAATTGGAAGACTAAGAGGCAACAAGTTGTTTCAAATTGAGTACTGATGCAAAGTACATTGCAACTGTAGTGACTTCTAAGGAATGTGCTATGAAATCTCTTTGGTTGCAAAATTATGCAAATATACTGGACTTGATCATGGGCCCATGCCTATTTGTTGTGACAATCATAGTGTTATTTCTTTGGCAAAGAATCTCATATTTCAACCACATACAAATCATATTAGGGTGAAATTCCATTACATTAGAGAGGTGGAGTCTAATTAGGAAACTATAATCAAGGTTAAGACTATGATTCAAGATAATGTGGGAGAGTGGTCTTTAACCAAGGTAGTGGATGGATGGAAATTTTCTTAGTGTAGGGCCATGGTGGGGATTCAACCTTCATCGATGCAATTTTTAAGTGATAGATTATTAGCATATTGTGAGTTACATTACATGTGTAACTGGAAATCCATTTGTATATAGAATGCATAAAGAAATATATAGAGTGATTTCTTTTTTTTTAGAAGCAAAGTTGCTTCCCACTTGTATTCATGATTGTAGGGTAACACTCCTTCAATGTTTGTACATTCTTTATAAAAGAAAAGAAAACAACAAAGCACACAATGGTTTGTCCTAGTGAAAAGAAAATGTCTTCGTTGGCGTGTGTGCTTCTTTTCTATGATTGTTTTGTTATGTGGAATATGTTTATGTTATAGGTTCTTCCCTATTTGTTGTGGGTTGCTCTCAATATTTAACATCTACTTCAATCTTAAATATTTTTAGTAGTTTTATAATTATTATTCGAAACATTTTTGAAAATAATATTCTCTTCATAACTTTGTAAAATAAAAAGTTCAAATTTTACTTAAAACTAGTGGGCATAGAGGAATATTTGATCTTATAATTAACACTAAGAAATTTGTCAAAATTTTTTACTCAAAATAATGTTTGGGATATTTTTTTATCTTATTTATTATAATATTTAATCATTTTAAATTTCTCTTTCAATTACTTTATCTCTCACTTAAACTATTGATTACTAATCTCTCTTCCCTTAAATTAGCTAACCAAGAGTTCTCTCTAAACCATTTCAATCCACATCATGACTTGAAAAAACCTTTAAAACCACAATTGTAACTTTATAAATCAACATATAAAGTAAACAACATGGTGTACTTTAAAATCTCAAATCTTATGACTAGAATTATTTGGCAAAATTATTACTTAACTTCCATGTCAAGCAATTGTGTGACCCTCAACGGATAGCCCAATCCATATGTTCTTAAAAGGCATAACCATTGGGAGTCTTTCTAGAGTTATTTGGCAAAATTATTACTTAACTTCCATGTCAAGCAATTGTGTGACCCTCAACGGATAGCCCAATCCATATGTTCTTAAAAGGCCCAATCCATATGTTCTTAAAAGGCCCAATCCATATGTTCTTAAAAGGCATAACCATTGGGAGTCTTTTTTACTCATTCTTGGATTCATGTTTTGGTAATTTTCCATGGTTTCAAATTTTTTATGTTACAATAAAGGTTATATATATCCATTAATTTTCTAATTTTTTCCTTTTTTCTAAAGTTTTTTTATACAATCAAATCAAATAATTTATATAAGAATTTAAATTAAAATATTTAAAATCAATACAACTAAATAATATAATTAATTGATAAAAAAAACTATTACCTTAAACAATATATAATTATTTAAACTATTTAATTTTGTATAAAAACTATTATATTGTAAGTGTAAGTAATATATAGCTTGCAACAATCTAATTAAAATAGATATTTGTTTAGGCGGGGAAGAACTAATTCTAGGTTACTTGTTAAAAACAGTCTTGTCAGTAGCCCAAATCTTATAATAATTAAAAGGCTAGTGAAACTCTAATATTATGAACTTTACAAAAAACAATATATAATTATTTAAACTATTTAATTTTGTATAAAAACTATTATATTGTAAGTGTAAGCAATATATAGCTTGCAACAATCTAATTAAAATAGATATTTGTTTAGGCTGGGAAGAACTAATTCTAGGGTACTTGTTAAAAATAGTCTTGTTAGTAGCCCAAATCTTATAATAATTAAAAGGCCAGTGAAACTCTAATATTATGAACTTTACAAATTTGCAGGCATAACAATAGAATTTAAACATACAACAACAGACATAACTTTAACCATTTTATAAACATACTTTGTGAAAAAAAAATCGTTCCCTCCCCTGCATACATATATAGTTAGGGATTTCTAAAGGCAACGAGGCAGCCTCAACCTTAGATAAGAAAACAATGGAGCTTGCCTTGACATCGCAGTTGCACATGCTTCCTTCATATCCAACTGTGATGGATCACCTTCTACTCTCCAATCAAAATTGTGCAACAACTGAGGCAATGCAAAATCCACCGTCAAAATAGTGCAACAGCTGAGCCAATGCAAACTCCACCAACAGAATAGAATAGCCATGGTAGATATTGGGCATCTTCTTCCTGCCTTGAACAAAAACATTATGAAATCTAATGGACCTCTTGATAAATCCATACCATGTTCTTCCACCTGCATAAACCTCATCGGCTTGAATTCTGAAGCATTTTTCCTCCACACAATGAGATCCCTTCTTATAATCCACAATTTCATAATTACCATTGTTTTCTTACGTATATAGTACCTGCCCACTGTGACATCCTCTACAACAGAGGCATGAGGAAGCGCTAGAGGCAACCATGGGTATAATCGTAGCATCTATTTCACCACACATTGGACGTATACCATGCATTCTAGATTCGACTCCTTTATTATACCATGTTGGCCAACCATCGATTCCATTTATTACTGCAATATTTTCATTGCATGAGGATGATGCCTTAGTAGCTCACTCATTTTCCATTCTAATACATTTGCATATGTCTCCATTCCTAGGAGAACAACCTCTGCAAAAATACAAATAAAAACATAAAAGTTAGATTGGATCACAACTTTTAAAAATATCACCATAGATTTTAAAAATATAACCATCAGCAGGCACACATTTTTTGGGTAGAATTCAAATTTGAAATAAAACCCACGTACATTTATCAACATACAATTAACTCGAGCGTTATTCTCATCTGTCAATTACTATATCAATCCAAGTGGGATACGATATGTCATGGTCGTCGATTTGATGTCCATCCAAGTGAGATAACGTACACCATCTGCAGATGATGGATTCCATGGTATGGAGGTCATCCGTGATCATGATCATGATACGATATATCCATGTATGCCTGCCTACAAATGAGCAATGCCAGCTTATGGAGGTCTGAGGAGGGCGTCGACGATGGTAGACTGCGGGCATCTTATATGTTTGTACATCAGGGCACCTGACAACAGTCTTAATTAGTCTGCAGTAGGCTGGTTATTGCTCACCATTATGGTGCATAGGAGTACGAAGAACTTCAGAGGGGTTGATATGAAGGGCACTAACGTGAATGAAGGTGTTGTTTGGAGCACCTAGTTGGTGGAAAAGTGGGTTATCGACTCTCACTTAGGTCCATATGAAGCTGGGATGGTAGGCAATCGGGCAAGTATTGTAGTATTTTTAGTGTACAATTTAAGTGGGACACGCTTCTCATGGGGGTTAGTTTTTAAAATGGCCTGCCATTGTAGCATAAGGGGGAAATATCAATGTGGGGGGGTGCACAACAGAGAAGCCTCCACCTCCTGGGGCCCAACGACCAATATTCATGTGGAAAGAGAGGCTTGGGAAGAGGGAAACAAATTTTTGGAGTTGTTCTCTAAGGAGGAGAAAATGGAATTCGAGGAAGTGGAAGAGTGGGTTAGAGAGTAAAGGTTGGACATGACAGATAGAGAAGTGTTGGATGAGGTGGAGGATTGGGAAGGGGACTCGTTTTACTCCAGAACAAGAGAGGCGAAGTATTTCAAGATCATTGAGACGTACTGGATTTTGAAATCCATGGTGGGTCAGGCCCTACACATAACTAGGAGAGACCAGGCTGACCTCCTTCATTCCATTCACATCCTAGATAAGAAATTTAATTTATTCTGTAAGTCACAGTTTTCTATTAGGTTTAGGGTGTCCATGACCTCTCAGAAGCCTGAGAAGCAGGAGGATAAGAAGGGCTCCCCAAGTCGGTCAGGTTCAACGAGTTGTCCAATTGACTTAGACAAGGAGAAAAAGGATGTGATGGGATCAGACAGGAAGGGTAACACCAAGCCAACCATTGTGAAACCCTCAGAGGATGCCCCATGCTAACGGGTTCGTCGCATTATGGTTTCTGAGTGTCATTTTAATTTTCCCCATGCTCAATTTAGCAGTGATAATATGTCATAATCTTTTGTTTAAGCTCGACTAATATTAAGCCATATGTAATCGGGTTTTGAACTCTGGGCATTGCTTAGTCTTTTGCTCTATTAGACAAGAAGAATACAATTGAAAAACTCTCATATTTTTTTGAGGTTATATGTTGGCAGATCCCCAAACATAATGTAAATTTTTGTGGATATAATAGAAATTTTCGATATTTTTAGCTTAAAAAAATATATACATAAATATCATCATTTATCTTAAAGTAAATATGGTTGAAACTGTATAAATTTTTAATAATAAACATAACATAAAATTCATCTTATAATAACCTCAACATTCCTTGGATAAAAATGAAACATTAAAAATGAAAAAAAAAAAAAAATCATTTAAAATAAAAAAATTGTATAATATTAAACCAATTACAATTATTACAATTATATGTTGCAATACATATACAAATACATAAAGACTATTACAAACGAATATAAGTCAAATCATTATGATAAAAATAAATGTGATAAAGAGTATCACAACCTAGTGCGTACTTCTATTTACGTATGGATAATCTACAAGATGCTCATCACAACAAATATGAATATTTTATTGCAAATATAAAATAAATCGTATCTATTACACAATGAATGATGAATATTTATGCTCATCCCAACAAATATGAATATGAATATTCTATTGCAAATATAATGAAATCATATCTATTATATAATGAATATTTATGATTACGATGTAATATTATAAGCAATAAAACATTTAAAATACTAAGAATAACTTCGAAAATAAGAACATAATTATGATATTAAAAGAGCATACTATTTATTAAAAGAGCATACTATTAACATATTGAACTCATGATGTATCCAAAAAAAACTTGTTTTTGTGAAAACTCAAAAGGATTGCACTTTTCTCTTTTATTCTCATATTTATTGAGAAAATTGAAGATAGAGGTAATTATTCACTATATAGTGGATAGATATTATGGGTGGAATACGATAATATAGGATCACCTCCTTCCTCTATCATGCTCTCATATCCTACTCCTTTGATTTTCTCGGTTATGAAATTATGGATAATACAATAGGGACTTAACGCATTGCTTCCTTTGCGATTGAGTGTTTAACCGTTTTGATAGGTATTAGGATCAAGGTTATAGTTTTTCGCACTTTCCAAATATTTATTGGGGTTAGGTTTTTAGACATTTTGGAATAATCTTAAAAATCCATTTATGTGATTCATGGCCTAAGTTGATGTGGAGTCCACTTGATATTAATACGCTCAAAATATATGTCAAATTGGAGAAGGCGTAAATCTTCATATGAACTCCAATTAAGGTGTTCTTTGGGGAGTTGGAAATTTCTCAACAAATAGAACAACATCGAGGGGTTGTGAACTATGTTCACAAAATTCTGATCTCCAAACAACTATTTAACGCAAAAAATCCGATTTCATGAATTGAATCACTAAATCATGATCAATCCTTAAAATGGTGCGAACAAGCCCTTAGCTCTATTTTTCCCAACCTACCCATAATGATTACAAAATATATAATGGTCCATTTTGGGAGGCTTTTGGTCCCCTAAAGTTTTTACTTCCAAAGGAGATGAGGAAAAGTTCCTTAACTTTCTCCTTGGAATACCACTTTGATTTTCCTAGTAGTTTCTCTTTCAATCAAACATACCAAAGTTATTGTTGACCCCTTCTAATCGATCTCGTCTTCTTCTACAAAACCATATATTCTTCCAACCCCTTTTGTGCATTTGATTCTAAGTCTTCAATGGAAAGAAATTTGTGCCCCTCATTTTCCTCACTGGGCATGGACGACTCAAAGAATTCCAACTATCCACGTTTACCACTAAGTAAATATGCATGTATGGGAAAGAAACTTGTGCCCCTCATTTTCCTCACTGGGCATGGACGGCTCAAAGAATTCCAACTATCCACGTTTACCACTAAGTAAATATGCATGTATGGGGTTAGACTAAGCCTTTAAGCATTGTTTCCTACCTTTTCCAACACTTGAAAAATCCCATATCATAGAGACTTGATTTTATTACCATGTCCTTGCAACCTTGATCCAGGTGGATACTCGTGGCCACCCACCTATTCCACTAATTTAGAATGGTTCCACATCTTGGCAATTTTTATACAGTTTTTCAAATTATTGCTCAAGGAAGCCCTTGCAAAATAGAGGAATGAGATGATTGCCAACAAAAATGGAGTCACCTTCAACCAACACTCACTTCGGAGGTGCAATGCCCTTTAAGGTACAAGTTAACTTTGATATTCCTTTATTTGAAGGCTAGATAGACGTCGACGCTTTGGAAAAATTGTTAAGTCTTCTAGAGGGTTATTTCTCTATCCAAAAAAATTCCAATAGTTAAAAAATCCCCTTCGTGCTCCTTAAATCACTTTCCCATGTCAAATATTGGTGGAAGACGTACCGTGAGAAACATGTTGGAGATGAGTTTGCAATTTTTGGGCCAAGACCCACTTGGGCAGATTTTGTTGATGCCTTGAAGTAGCAATACTACCATGTTGGAAACTACGATGACCAATCCACGAGATGGACAACTCTACATCAGGAGAGATACTAGACGGTGTTGGAGTACACCAACATATTTCATACCTTGCGCACAAAGATGGGTAGTAAAGACTCCAAGCGACACCTAGTTTTGAATTTTTATAGTGGCCTACATAGGTACATCCAAATAGATATGGAGTTCATGGACATCTCTTCACTGGGAGTCACTTACCAATATGTTGTCAAGATCAAGAAAAAGTTCAAGAAAAAGAATAAATGGGATTTCAATTCTGCAAACTCATCACAATAGAAGCACGGTAAAGGTGGCCTTAACTCCTAGAGAAAAGGATAGAGCAAGGATGACCATCCCCAAGACAATTGTTCCAAGACACAAGCAAAGAAGGGTAAAGTGAAGTCGAAGGTGGACACTAGAAAGTGGTGCGAGATCCACAAAAACCCTTAGAACAACACTGATGAATGTCGCTCCAAACAGTTATTGTTAGCCGAGATGAAAACCTCAGAGTCAGATTTCGACTCATAATCTAATTCAAAACTTGATAAGAGAAAAAAAATCATTGAAGTAGAACCTAGTGTCACCATTTCTACCACAAAGGTCCAGCCAAAGGAACCAGAGGAACCTGAATAAGAGGAGCTCCTCTTCCACTCACAGTTGTGCTTGAAGGGGACCCAACTCCTTTTGTTGTTAATAACAGTATCCAGAAGAGCCTAATCTTAGCAGAGGTCATCAAGAGGTTGAACCTAACAACGACGTCACACCCTCAACTATACACCATCGGTTGGCTTAGCCAGGGACGAGACATCTGCGTCAGCCAACAATGTTGCCTGCACTATGCCATCAAACCCTTCAAAGACGAGGTATTGTGTGATGTTTCCCTTGAATTTTGTGATGTTATTTTAGGACAACCATATATGTGGAAGCATCATGCTATTTATGAATCTAGGCTCTGTAGTGTCATTATTACTTTGGGAGGTCAACTCTACAGGGTACCAGAGGGACTCCCAACTACTGCAGTCTCTTTGATCTTCGCGAGCAGTGAAAAAAGGTGGTCTCTCAGAACAAGATATTTTTCCTCTTTATGGACTAGTCAAAAGGTGAATATAAGGTCACTACAACCGCCAAAACCTCTGCACTGGGTATGTCTAAATAGCAGAAGCAGGTGAACTAGAAATTAGAAGAGCACAAAGACATATTTTCCTCACCTACTAGGGTGCCTTTGCATCTTCAGGTAAAGCACTCAATTGATTTGACACCTGGTGCTCTTTTACCTAACAACCATGTGTATAGGTGCTCTATTATGGAGAATGAAGAAATCAAATTCCAAATCCAAGAGATAGTTTTAAAGGGCTGCATTAGACCAAGATCCTCACCTTGTAAGAGACCAATTGTTTTGTTACAAAACAAGGACAAGACATGGTGAATTTGTATTGATTACAGAGCCCTGAACAAGATCACATTAAAAAACTGAAACCCAATCCCCCAGATTGATGATCTTCTACATCATATCAAGGTCACCAAATTTTTCAGTAATATTGATCTAAAGTTAGGCTACCACTAGGCGTCGATTCATAAAACTGATGTATGGAAGACAACCTTCAAATATAAAGAAGGTCTCTTTGAGTGGTTGTTCATGCCTTTCCGCTTGACTAATTTCCCAACCACATTCATGTGGATGATGGATGATATATTGCGGCCATTCACAAACTCCTTTGTGGTCATATATTTGGATGAAATCCTCATCTTTAGCAAAACCTGGGAGGAACATTTGAAGCACATTCAACAGTTCTTGGGCACCCTACGACAACACAAGTTATATACCAATTTGGATAAGTTCTCCTTCAACATGCAGAGAATTCAATATTTGGGATAACTCATGGATGAGCATGGTGTGCATGTGGATCCAACCAATATCCAAGTCATTTGTGATTGGTCAGTGTTGAAGCATTGGTCAAGATTCACAAGTTCTAGGGAATCACCGACTTCTATCGTAGGTTTGTGCTAGGTTTCTCTCATATCGCTTTGGCCCTAACCTAGGTGACCAAGGGTGGAGCCAAGGAAAAGTTTCTTTGTGCCACGTCACAACATAAATCATTCGAGGATTTGAAATTATGTGTCTGCTCAACACTAGTTTTCATTCTACCAGACCGACAACAACCATTTGATATTGAGACATATGCTTCAAATTATGTTATATGTGTAGTGCTCACTCAGTAGGGGAATCTGGTGGCCTATAACAATGAGACATTATATGATGTTCTTCACAAATACCCCAACTATGACAAAGAGATGTAATCCATTATGTAGACATGTCGACAGTGGAAACATTACATTTTTTGAAGGGAGACGATCATCCACACTAATCACATGCCTCTGCAATTCATGTAGACACAAGGAAATTTAAAGAATGAAAACCATCATAAATGGTCCATGTACCTGGAATAATTCCATTTGAATATCAAGTACAAGAAGGGAAGCACCAACCATTTTGCAGACTACCTCAAGCGACCTCCAGTTGTGGTGCTAATCACAATTCTTAACTCTTGTGGGCATGAGACCTCAAGGTGGACACAATTATACAACAATGACTCTGAATTTTCTACTTCCTATTAGAAATTGAGCATAGCAAAATCAATTCCAGACTTTCATATCTAGGATGGATTGTTATGCCATTTGATCCATCTCTATGTTCCTTCAAGTGAGCATGCAAATCTGATTTGGGAATCTCATTATAGTCAGATGATAGGACACTTTGACATGGAAACAACAATGGTAGTACTGCAAAAACATTTTTATTGGCTAAATCTTCAACAATATGTCCACAAGTATATCAGATCCTACACTTTCCTATGCCATTTCCAAACCTTCCATCAAGAAACAAGGGCTATACACCCCTATTCCTACTCCTGATAGGCCTTAGAAGTCCATATCCATGGATTACATGTACGATCTACCTTCAACCAAGCATGGTAATAAATATGTCTTCATGCTCATTGATCGATTCTCTAAGATGACATTTTTGGCACCCTGCAAGAAGAGTATCATAGTCGAGGAAACCACAAAGCTCTTCTTTGAACGTGTTTAAGTTCACTTTGGGCTCCCACAAACCATTATTTCATATCGAGACAATAGGTTCCTAAGTATTTTCTAGTCCAGCTTATGGTCGACAATGGACACCAAGATGAACAAATTGGCTGCCTTCTACCCACAAAATTATGGACAAATAGAGGTAGTCAACATGATGATTGTTCATATATTGAGTATGTACAATTCCAAACATCCATGCACATGGGATGAGAGCCTTCCTTATGTTCAAAATAGCTACAATAGAGCCATACACAACTCTATTGGACACAACCTTTTTTAGGTGTGCTTGGGGTTCCAGCCATTGACCCCCATTGATGTAGCTCTTCCCATTTCAACTACATGAGAAGAGTCCTCCCATGCTCATATCGAGATTGATCAAGCAGCCAAATATTTTTGAATGAATCCAGCAAATCCAACAACAAGTTGATGATATTTTGTAGAAGGCCAATGCCAAGTATAGGCAGTGCCATGATTAACATCGGGTACCACACAAGTTTCAAGTGGGAGATAAGGTATGGTTGCATTTGCAAAAAGAGTGCCTCACAGGACCCCATAGAAATCTCTCTCACTTCTATACAAGCCTTACACCATCTCTAAGGATGTGGGTGAGAATTATTTTGAATTACGTATTCCCTCTTTCCTTGGCTTGCACCTCATATTTAATGTGGAACTACTTTGACCATATTTTCCACCTCTCCTGGACACTTAGGATGTGGTCGAGCACTTAGCCCCTACATAAATCAATCCTAAATGCATTAAATAGGTGGAAATTGATTAGATCATGGACACCAAGATGAAAGGTACATGCTAGCATAACATCCAACTCTATCAGGTCATCAAAGCAAGGCAACTTCTTCACTAGGGAAAATGGCTCACTAGGAGTTAGATTCAATAGAATTTTCCCCATCTGATGGAGGATCTTGACGCAATGGGGACCATTAATTCCTAAGGGGGGAGGATTGATACATCTGGATATTGGTGTCCACCCACTTGTTCCACTAATTCAGAATGGTTCCACATATTGGCATCTTTTCTACATTTTTTTGAGTCCCAAACTTTCGAGGTAGTTTTGAGGCCCTAAACAACATTTTTTTGGCATGACAACACCTGCATGTAATCGAAAGAAAATTCTAGGCCATGTTGTTATGGGAATATTTCTCACGGGGATCTCATTGAGTGATAAACAACATCTCCCTTGGATTAGACTAGCAATCCTAGATATAAATGGGTTGGATTTCCTATGGTTCTCCTAGATATAGAAGGAAAGCAATTCCTTTTATGCACAAGAGGGGTAGATAGGCATACCTTTGTTTGGTGGTTGTTCTTGTATGTCGTGACTAGTGTATATTTGCCACTCTATCTCAAATCACCTGTGTCTTGTACATAAGCAACAAATACTACCAACCCTTTTTCTCTCTAGTGTTAGGAATAATCAAAATCTTTTAGATCTAACTTGATTAACCATCTATGTAATCAAATCCAATTCATTTATGAGCAAGACACAAATAAAATAGGGGAAAACCAAATGATATATTAATGAAATATATAGAATACATGTCAATTCATACCTCAACTTGATGAATATGCATCCTCCTTTAGTCTCCTTGTTCATTGCCTCTACATGCGGCTCCTTGGTCAAGCTAGGCTTCATTGAATTCTGGTTCTAGTATATGGATACCTCTGTAGTTGGACAACATAACAATGTTATTCAATTATTCCTTACTTTTCCCAAAGATTTCCTTTGTTATATAGCACTTGGAGGAGGATTGGAGAGGCTTCTAGGTGTTCTAAAGATCACTAGAGGCTCAAATGATGTGAGTTCCTAGGCCCTTGACATGAAGATCCAACTCATCCCTCACCTATCACCTCATAAATCCATGATTCTAGAAGTTTGGAAATGCCTAGCTTGTTGAGCCACTAGTGTTCAGTGAGGGCCTTGCTTGTTGTTTACTAGGTATCTCGCAAGGGCCTCCAAAATTTCTCCAAAAGGGGTCAAACTTTAGGCAAAAGGTGTATTCTAGCCTTTATCCTCTTATGGATTCCGCTCTGGAATATAGGGTGAAAATTAAGGATATAACATATGCCCCCTAATATGTGAGGTCGAGAAAGGAGTGGATGGCCAAAATACATTACAATAATATCCATGTGAGGCAGCACAAGGAGAGAGAAAAGGAGGTTCATAAACCAAAGAAGGCATGTAATCAAACACCAAGGATAAGAGCATATATAGACCAATCCCCTAGGTAGACATACTCAGACTCTGAATGAGCATGGATGCCAAACAATACACTATGGATCCATGATATGAAATTTTATACCATGGCCACAAAAGAATACATAGTGGATCCATGCCATCAATAAGATCGTAGCCACGAGACAATACAATGTGGATCTACATCATGAACTCAATCATATCCACCAGCAAATACAATGTGGATCTATTTCAGGAACATAATCATAGCCACCAACATGTATAATGTGGATCTATGACACAACATATAGATGTCGGGAAGACAACAAGCATTGAGGAGAGTGCTCCTGAAGTCTTCATATACAAGTGATATACTCAATCGCAACTTGGGAGGGGATTCTATAAAGGAATGATGTGGCCCCAAACCCAAGGTCTTCGTCCCAAACCTCGATGGTACGAATCTACAACATACAAATAGATGAGTTGATGTTGAGCATGGTAGAAATCGTTTGATTACTAGTAATTGATCTATATCGTTAATAGATACGAGGGGACCCACCAATGATGAAGATGGAACACAAGGTACCTGGTACAATCTATTGAGTGTGAATAGAGGATATTTTTTTGAACACTCATAGAATCAATTGATCAGGATTCAATGATGTAAAATCAATGTCGATCACTAGGAGGCCTGCCATTGAGGACTACAAGATCCAAGGTACTATATAGTTCCTACATCCCTCTCCTAGATAGTGTTTTGAAGTCGATAGGAAGAGATACATCAAAGGAGGGCCTTGATGTATCCCCCATCAATCGACACAAAACATACACCGAGAGATGATGTGAAGAGAGAGAGTATCACAAAGTACAACTAACACAGGGATGGTCGACTCAGAAAGTCAACAAAAAAACAGATGACCAACTCGAAAAGTCAACACAACAACAGATGGTTGACTCATGATTAAACTTCCCTTCAACATATAGCACAACACAATGGTGAATTGGTAGCAAGACACAAGAGCTAGACAAATATAGTGCAACAATGCAAGAGGCATTGAAGCACTCTCCATGATGACGGAAAAAGTAAGTAATCGGAGGAGTATCTATGACTCATATTACTAGGATGATTCCTAGGCAAGATAAAACCCAATTGTATGTTGAGGACTCAAATAGGTGCCATGTTCAAGGGAGACTTGACTGACACTGCCATTTTGAGAATAGATCAATGGTGAAAAATCCCCACTCTTTTTTTTGTATTTTTCATCTCCTTCATGGTTTAATGAGCACAAAAGAATGACACAAATATGCTCAATCTCCTTCATAGTTTAACAAGCATGAAATAATTACGAAAGTAAGATCGATACATTTTTCGTGTCGTTTTGTGAGTCCAAAAAAGAGATAAAAGTAGACTCGGTGGGAGAGAATGAGTGGATTAACATCATGCTCCTATGTTTCAAGCGCATGGAACTGGCCTAAGAAATGTGGAATGCAAATGGTAGTGGAAGGTGAGATCCACTCTGAGCAGTTGTTTTCTCCCTGGGTGGGTGGATGCAAAACAGAATCCAAATAATGCAAGAGGAGGATGGTCAAGGATACTACATAGCGGTAAGCGAGATATGTGAAAACAATAGCACAATGGCAAGAGGCATGATGAAAGCAACAAATTCATAGCCACCATTAAGCAACATAAAAAAAAACGGGAACCCCCAAAGGATGTGGTCTGAATATAGATGAAGAGAGGAGAATGAGGCTCAATATTCAAGTCATGGTGGGCCTAAAGGAGGGCTCCCGAGCCTACAGGAAAACATAGCATGGCAAACAAATGGAAATTCAGGTGATAACCAGGGTGCCCATGAAGGGTAGGCATTATCGAACCAGTAACGACATGCAAAAAGGAGTGGCTAAGGTCGCAATTCGTCGGATTCGAACCTAAGGCATAACGTTGGAAGTATGGGAAGTTAATAATGAAAAGTGGAAAATGCAGGGAAAAACCTATATGTATATGCCAGTTTAGGAACACGTACCTCAGATTCAGTGAAAGTCACCATCTTCGTGAAAAAGTCCCTAGAATCTTGTCAAGCACATGTAAACTAGATTCCCATGTCAATTAAAGTAAAAATGGCATAAAAATGAAATGAGCTCATAAAAATAGAAACCCACTTTTGTGTCTCATGGTGAAAAATGAATATTTTATGCCCAAAACATTTATAAAATGAAAACACATTCTTCACTTTGCAAGAGAGGAGTGTTGAGAGCTTGAGGAGGAAGCCCTCATCCAAGAGAAAGTTTGTGGATCTCAGTGAAAATATTTTTTTAATAATTCAACCATCGTCTTTGATCTAGATAAGCCCAAGGAAACCCTCATGTGCATGTTCTTGTCATTTAATGGGTTTATTGAGAAAGTTTAAAGTCTGCCTGCAGTTGCACTCGATCGAGCTGAGTTGAGGGCATCCTCGTGTTACGACTTGTGGGCACCATGCGGGGCCCCTTGTGATGCATTTAAGGTGTCACGTGGGGCCCCACTCAAAACTCTTAGAGTTTCACGTGAGGCCTAGGGGAAATCCATGGGAAAGATGGTGAGGTTTCCCTGGGGGGAGTATTTTAGCTAGCAGGCACTGTCACTAGGAATATTTTGACTGATGGGTTTTTGTTTTCCTTGTGTTTTGCATGAAGACAATGAGGAAAAAATGATTGAATGGAAGGAAAGGAAACATGAAGTAGATGACTATGTCACTCAAAGGGAAAATATGACCTTGGCTTCTCTCCAAGAGTGTGGTATCTTGAAGTTCTTTTGTTGGCTAGTGTTGGGATCCCTTGAGTTGTTACTAGACCAACTGGTCTAGTACTGGGAGCCTAACTAGGATTGGTTCATTATCCAGAGGAAGGTCCTACAACTGGACATGGATGATATATAATTTTGCACTGGGTTATCTCGACGAGGTGTACCATGGTGAGTGGGTTATGCGCCAAGTGGAGATGATTGTTTCATCATGAGTTATATCAAGGAATACTTTCAGGTTGGTTCTCGGAAGATGAGTGTTTATATCCCCATCCGAGATATTGTGGATCTTCCACTAAATACCATTCTCTTGTACATTACCCAGGATTTGGGATCCATGGCCCCTCATTTGGCTTCTAGGTCCAACATATAGGTATCTATAATGTGCCTAGAGCCTACAATATTCAACTAGTGTGAGGGAGTCCTTGCTAACTTGAAACGACAACTGAATCACTACAAATAGGGTAAGCAAAACTAGTTTGGGTATGGCTCCCTTCTCATGATGATTTTCCTAGAGTGAGTGTCCTAGTTGGCACCTCAAATAGTGTTGGGTCATCCAAATCCTTCAGACCCACAGATGGTGTTTTGGGTCGAGTATATGGAAAGGCTACCAAGGGGACAACATCAAGATCATTATGGGGTTGGGTTTTCCTACTGGTGGCGATGCCAAATTGTAAGCATCAATGCCTTCCCATATGTAGGGACGTACTTCCATCATGACCCAGAGCTTCCACTTTCCCCATGCGAGGCATGGGGCCCCATGGGTGAGTGTTTGTGATTTTCTTCATATTTCCATTTTTTTGGGTATTTTGGAATATATGATTATTTTTTTTGCGATGGGTGCATAATGACATAGTTTCATGTTTTGTAGATATAGGACCGGAGCGTCCAGAAAGGTGGGGTTGAGATCGTCGTCGTAGCAATGACAAGGAATATTTAGGAGGGAAAGGAGGTGGTAGTAGTGAAGAATTGCATCACGTCCGATAGAATTTGGAGGGTATGATCATGAGAGTCCCCAGTACACCAAAGCACGAGGTTCCCCTGCACCTTAGGAGACATGCGAGGAATATGCCTAGCCTGTTTCACAGACTTCTCCATAAAGTAGCTCGGATAATGTTGTGCTACCATGAGGATAAAGATTGAGTATCCCATGGCACCCCATTTTTGTACTAGACACATATATTAGACGATCGACACGCTTATGTATTAGGAGGCTAGTAGAGAACCAATTTTTCTTATGCACCATGTTTTTGGAAGGATGTAACCACACTTTTCTAATATATATACAATGACCTCATGTTGTATGTACATGCATGCTTAAAAGCTTAATTTTAATGAGACAAGTGCCAATCTAACACATAATTAGCTAACGAATCAACCAATGCATTAGATATTCTTGGGACGTGGCAATATTCAATATGCTCAAAATAAAATTCAAGAAGACGTACCCTCAAATATTTACGCAAAATTTTAGGATGTCTAACACTATATGTTCGATTCAATTGTAGAACCACAAGCTGAGAGTCCAATTGAACAACTAGATGAAAAATTCCAAGGGCGAGTGCTTCAGAAAATAGTTCAATGACAACACTATATTCTGCAATATTATTGGTTGCAGGTCCAAGGTAGAAACCTCCTAAACTCACAAGCTCGTCAGTGGCCAAAAATATCACCCAAGCGACGAAATCAATGTTTTAGGTAGTATGGTTGGTACCATCAACGTATCCCATGTAGAATGAGGAGGACGATGACATCTGGAAATCAAGCATAACGAATGATAAGTAGATAACCTAGACAATTAACATGCTCATAAAATAAAAAGCACACCATTCCAAATCCAAACAAAAACACACCTATGTACAAAGCTTCATGCAGCCAAATGGCCTATGCATAATACATTTTTAGGTAGATCCCATTGCGGGGATCTGAAAGAGGATTCCCATCATAGTCCATGAGCTTGCAGGCCCTTCACTTCAAGATACATTTAACAATTTAAGGACCATGTCAAAGGGTTTCAAACTTACCTGCTACTAAGGTGTCATGGTCCTGGTTATAAACCAACACTAATTCACCCTACTAAAAAACATAAGGACGAACCGATTTTTCATATTGAGCTTTGATGCACCTCTTGTGTGTTTCATTGGCCAAAGTAGCATCGTGACATTGTTCATCAAGTTGGGCCAAGTACAAGAGATGCTCCTCCTCAATGGAGGTATTGGGTAACAAATCTATGACATGTTTTAATGATGAGATTTCACATTCAATAGGTAATACTACCTCTAGACCGTAAACAAGTTGGAAAGGGGTAAATCCAGTGGCAATTTTAGCAGAGGTACAACAAGCCCATAATTCCAAAAATAGCATAAGGTGCCAGTTTTTCTTGTGTTTCCCTAACATCCTCTGGATCATTGTCTTGAGGACATGATTGATGGCTTCTACTTATTCATTGGCCTGAGGGTAATAGGGCATTGAGTTCTCGTGACGAAAAATGAACCTGGAATCTAATTCGGTCATCATATTATTACGAAAACGGGACCCATGGTATTTCATTGTGGTCTTTGGAACACTAAACCTAGAAATTATATGATTGAATATGAAAAAAACAACAATGGTGCCATAGTTAGAAAAGGTAAGCATGGCCTCATCCCATTTAGTGAAGTAGTCGATGACCATGATGATGTAGCTATGACCATTGGTCGAGGTAGGATTACATGTCATGAAATCAATGCCCCATTTAGCAAAGGGTCTGATGGTCACCACATGATGAAGGGGGGTAGGATGAGAACACATTTTACGACTAAAAAATTGTCAAGAATGACATCTTTGGACCACATTCATACAATATTTAAAGATTGAGGGGAAAAAATAGCCAGTGAGCAATATCTTTTGGGAAGTGGCCGACCTAGAGAGATGAATACCACATGCCCTCGCATGGTAGTCATTCAGAACTCTTTTAGCTTCTTCATGGATAAGGCAATGACATAGAATGAAATCAACTCCCCGATGATACAGGGTGTCAGCTACAATAAGGTAGTGTCTATCCCGATGTTGTATGCGTCTACATTCATCACAAGAAGGTTGAGGATGGAAACATTGGGTATAAATGCAGACCAATACATTTCTATACCAAGGATCAGACAAGTCAATAAGGAACAATAACTCATCAAGGAAAGAGTCATTAACCATTGGTCCCTCATTATCCTAGGGAAGTTCAAACATCAAATTTGTGAAAGACAATTATTTCTTAGACTTGGATGAAACAAATTCCAAGTCTAAGTCTTGGAGGATTACAATCCACTTTTATTACTTTCCCCCAATGATATGACGGTTAAGAATGTGCTACATTGGGTTGGCATAAAAAACTATAATGTTTTTTTGCAAAAGGATGTGATGGAGTAATCATTGGAAAACATAAACCACTGCCAAGGCCAACTTCTCTACATGAGAGTATCGAAGTTCAAGACTGACAAGTCCCTTGATAAGATAGTAAATTATGTTCTCTCATTGCGTATCTTCCTCTTGGATGAGCACCATTCCAATGATGGATTCAGAGGCCTCGCGATAGAGAAATAAATCTCGAGTATAATCATGAGGGATCAATAAGGGAGTCGGCATCAATTCCTTCTTCAATGCTTCAAATGATCATTGTGCTTGGTCGTCCCACATGAAAGGTACACCTTTCTTCAACAAGCGCATAAAACCTTCATGCAAAATTTGACACAACAAGTTTTCCTTACTTTCCCCCAATGATATGACGGTTAAGAATGTGCTACATTGGGTTGGCATAAAAAATCTAATGTTTTTTGCAAAAGGATGTGATGGAGTAATCATTGGAAAACATAAACCACTGCCATGCCAACTTCTCTACATGAGAGTATCGAAGTTCAAGATTGACAAGTCCCTTGATAAGATAGTAAATTATGTTCTCTCATTGCGTATCTTCCTCTTGGATGAGCACCATTCCAATGATGGATTCAGAGGCCTCGCGATAGAGAAATAAATCTCGAGTATAATCACGAGGGATCAATAAGGGAGTCGGCATCAATTCCTTCTTCAATGCTTCAAATGATCATTGTGCTTGGTAATCCTAGATAAAAGGCACACCTTTTTTCAACAAGCGCATAAAACCTTCATGCAAAATTTGACACAACAAGTTTTCCTTCCCTTACAAAATTTGAAGTTGTTGAATGGCAAGGAGGAGGAAATTTGACGATAGCCTCGACCTTCAAGGGATCCACTAAGATCCCATACTTTGACACAACAAATCCTAGAAATCTCCTTCAGACAATTAAAAATTCATTTATGTGGATTCAAATGAATATTTTAGTATCGACATTGGATAAAAATGGATTGCAAGTGACCAGGGTGGTCCTCACGACGACAGGAGCGGAGCAACCAAATCATCTAAGTAATCCTCTATTATTTGTTTGATATCATGGAAAGTGTATGACATGCACCCACCGGAAAGTGGCTCCAACATTTAAGAACAAATGGAAACTTATAATAAGAAAAAGTTTCCCAAGGACAAATAAAAGAATTCTTATGTTGATCTTTAGTTTTATCTTAGATCTTTATAGCCGAGTAAGGAAACCAGCCATAAAGGAAAAGATTTCACTTCCCGCATATTCATCGATAATCTAATCAATGAATGAGGTTGGATACCTGAGTGTTAGGACTAGCCTTTAAATCTCTATAATCGACACATACCCTAATAGTGTCATATTTCTTAGTGACCAGAACAATGTTACAAACCCATTTAGTCAAGGGAACCATGTAGATAAATTGTGTACTAAGAAGTTTCTCTACCTCTACCTTGATGATAATAACTTTCTTTGGGTTGACTGGCTGAAGATTTTTCCGGACCGGCTTGTCTCTATCATGTTTTTTGATTTCATGCTAAAAAATATGGGGGTTAATTCCATACATTTCTTCATAGGACCAAGAAAAAATTTCACAAAATTATTTCAATAGGGTTGTGTATGTTTTATTTTCTTGGGGTAAACAATCGACACCTATCAAGACATGTTCAACGACACCTAGATTTTGGGAAATGTCAATGGGTATGGTTTTTGAAATGTTGTCCAAGTTTCCTTCCGATAATACATCATGTATCATGATGGGAGACTGGGACCATTGAACATGACCATGGGCAATAGGATTTTGAATTTCCTCCTCAACAAATCTAGGAGAAAATATGCTCGGTGATGCAAATCCTCCCATGGAATATCAGAGGAAGACATGACCTCCATGATAGCTTCGTCAGATGGAAGCAGATCAAGGAAGTCATTTGAAATAGGGAGAGGATGGATGGCCCAAGATAGCTCAGGATACTGATTAGACTCCACACCCTGAGGGGAATTCGAATTAGGGCCAACATATACTGACTAGATCACCTGATAGGAAATCCCTGCCAAGGTGAGAGACATGGATGCTTTGTATGAATAAACATCCTCTAGATGAGGTACCACCTAAGGATTAAAAAAACTCAAGGAATCCAATCGGTAAATCGTTTTGAAATCATGTTGATAGGAGATGTGTGTGTAGTGGGATAGTGGGGAAGGGGGAAAATTCTCAGAGAAGTATCTTTGAACATCCATGCACCGACGTTGACAAAATACTGCATGGTATCACCGAGAAAGGGTACATTTGACTCTACATTGGATCCAAGGTCTAGGGTACATAACACAAGTTGATCGGTTTTCAGATGATTTTCCTTGGTGAGGGAAACACACAACCCTAAATACCAACAAGAAAAATGCATTCATCTCGTAGAACCAAGTATGCCCAAGTAACCAATTTTACTCAATAGGTGCATCAACGAGATCTATCACTATAGAGATAGTATTTCCACCTAACTCGATGGGTAAGATGGTGATTATGCCATGAAGCTGAAACATGCGGCCATCAAATGATTTTAATAGTGTTGCATATGTGTTGATATTAGGATATCCAAGGGTCTTCCAACAGAAATGGACATGGTGCAAGTTGAGACTCTTTCATCCACCACTATCTGATGGATTTTTTTCCCTAACGATCGCACTATGATCTGAAAGGAGAACCGATGGGAGAGCCTATGAGTAACATGGCTGGTATCAAATGTTATTAAACTCAAATTTGAGGGATAAACCCCACCTATAGAAGAAAACAATGCTTTATGTTGTGTGGGGAAGCTTTGGAGAATTTCAAGCGCAAACATGGCACAAGGTGCCTGGGCTAAGTCTTCCACGATACTGTAGCTGTGGGAATCTCGTTTGTTGGTATTATGTGTCATGCATTGAATAACTCCCTTTGGGGGGAAAAGAGGTGCATCAAAATATATATTCTCAATTTGAAGAAGGCCACCAGGCTGGGAAGAGGATGTTGTTTCTGATGTAGCATGAGAAGGCTTCTCGGTGTAATTGGAAATGAATCGATGCAAAACGTTTTCCTTCCCTTGCAAAATTTGAAGTTGGTGAATGGTATGAGGATGAGGAAATTTTACAATAGCCTCTACCTTCAAGGGATCCACTAAGATCCCATACTTGGACACAACAAATCCTAGCAATCTCCCAGACACCACACAAAAATGCATTTATGTGTATTCAAACGAATATTTTAGTATCGACATCGGATAAAAATGGATTGCAAGTGACCAGGGTGGTCCTCACGACGATGTGAGTGAGCAACCAAATCATCTAAGTAATCCTCTATTATTTGTTTGATAGCATGGAAAGTGTACTACATGGCCCACTGGAAAGTGGCTCCAACATTTTTAAGAACAAATGGAAACTTATAATAAGAAAAAGTTTCCCAAGGACAAATGAACGCATTCTTTTGTTGATATTTTAGTTTTATCTAGATCTTTTTATAGCCGGAGAAACCATCCATGAACGAGAAGATTTCTCTACCGACACATTCATCGATAATCTAATCAATGAATGGGGTTGGATAATTATGCTTAGGACTAGCCTTGTTTAAATCCCTATAATCGACACATACCCTAATAGTGCCCTATTTCTTAGTGACCGAAATGATGTTAGAAAACCATTTAGTCAAGGGAAACATGTAGATAAATTGTGTACGAAGAATTTTCTCTACCTCTACCTTGATGATAATAACTTTCTTTGGGTTGACTGGCTGAAGATTTTTCCGGACCGGCTTGTCTCTATCATATTTTTTGATTTCATGCTAAAAAATATGGGGGTTAATTCCATACATTTCTTCATAGGACCAAGAAAAATCGTAGCAGAATTATTTGAATAGGGTTGTGTATGTTTTATTTTCTTGGGGTAAACAATCGACACCTATCAAGACATGTTCAACGACACCTAGATTTTGGGAAATTTCAATGGGTATGGTTTTTGAAATGTTTTCCAAGTTCCCTTCCGATAATACATCATGTATCATGATGGGAGACTAGGACCATTGAACATGACCAGGGGCAATAGGATTTTGAATGTCCTCCTCAAATTGTTCCAAATCTAGGAGAAAACATGCTCGGTGATGCAAATCCTCCCATGGAATATCAGAGGAAGACATGACCTCCATGATAGCTTTGTCATATGGAAGTTGTAGATCAAGGAAGTCATTTGAAACAGGGAGAGGATGGATGGCCCAAGAGAGATCGGGATACTAATTAGACTCCACACCCTGAGGGGAATTCGAATTAGGGCCAACATATACTGACTAGATCACCTGATAGGAAATCCCTACCAAGGTGAGAGACATGGATGCTTTGTATGAATAAACATCCTCAAGATGAGGTACCAACCAAGGATTAAAAAACTTGAGGAATCCACTGGTAAATCACGAAATCGTGTTGATAGGAGATGTGTGTGTAGTGGGAGACAGTGGGGGAAGGGGAAAAATTCCCATTAGAGAAGTATATTTGAACATCCCTGCATCGATGTTGACAAAATACTGCATGGTATCACCAAAAAAGGGTACATTTGACCCCACATTGGATCCAAGGTCTGGGGTACATGACACAAGTTGATCGATTGTGATGATTTTTCCTTGGTGAGGGAAACACGCAACCCTAAAGACCAACGAGAAAACTACGTTCATCTCATAGAACCAAGTACGCCCAAGTAACCAATTTTACTCAATAGGTGCATCAACGAGATCTACCACCATAAAGACAATCTTTCCACCTAACTCGATGGGTAAGATGGTGATTATGCCATGAAGCTGAAACATGTGGCCATCAAATTATTTTAATAGTGTTGCATATGTGTCGATATTAGGATATTCAAGGGTCTTCCAACAAGAAATGGACATGATGCAAGTTGAGACTCTTTCATCCACCACTATCTGATGGATTTTTTTCCCTAACGATCGCACTATGATCTAAAAGGAGAATCAATGGGAGAGCCTATGAGTAACATGATTGGTATCAAATGTTATTAAACTCAAATTTGAGGGATAAACCCCACCTATAGAAGAAAACAATTCTTTATGTTGTGTGGGGAAGCTTTGGAAAATTTCAAGCACAAACATGGCACAAGGTGCCTGGGCTAAGTCTTCCACGATACTGTAGTTGTGGGAATCTCGTTTGTTGGTATTATGTGTCATGCATTGAATAACTCCCTTTGGGGGGGAAAGAGGTGCGTCAAAATATGGATTCTCAATTTGAAGAAGGCCACCAGGCTGGGAAGAAGATGTTGTTTCTGATGTAGCATGAGAAGTCTTCGGAATACCATAATTCTTAGCTCGCATTTGCAAATTGACCGTTTGGTCACACGTGAAAATGGTTGCATTTCATGGAGACCCCTCATGTTGAGGGGTACCTATGATTCCCCATGGAAGAGGGTTAGGATTTGTGGAAATCATGTTTTGAGGTTGAGGGGGGAAAGGATGGGTTAGAACAACAGGCTACTAGGGGGGGCGTTGTTGTGACAAAAATCTATGGATCTCATCCTTCCTAGGGAATTGGTGAGTAGGATGGTCTTCCCCACAAATCATGCAGGGAAAATGACTCTTCCATTTTTCTTTAGTTCCCGCCTACTAGTTGTTTTGGGTATAGGCAGTCCCTTTCTCAATATTGGAATTCTTCTTATTTTTCCTATTTTTCTTACCTCCATGTTGTTGAGGATTCTTTAGTTGCATGGACTGCACTGAATTCACCTGAGAGGTTTGAGAAGGGACCGCAACAATTTGAGAATTAATGCCAATAGTTGATGGATGTGACTTAATGGACATTTTAAACATCTGATTAGCTAACTGGCTAATAGATGCATATAAAACAGAACCAACCACACCATTGGCATGAGGTCCTTGGTTGGGTTGACATGGATCAACTGATAGATGAGGAGCATTTGGAATGATGTCATATAGAGTACTCGACTGAGAATAAATCAATTCCAAATGTTGGTCGCGTAATATGGCTTGCTCCTTGATGGATGCCCTGACCATAGCTACATCCATGGAAATGGGTGGTAAGAGGGACTTCGTGAAGCACTTTGTAAGGAGATTGTTCAAAATTTGAGTCTTAATCATCCAATGTCTCCTACACCACTCGTCTATATGATCAAAAATGTGGGTGGTATTATTTTGACACAACAAAGTCAAGAGCTCCATCCCTATCTCATACCAAATAGGCAATTGGTAGTGCATTAAAAACACCATAGACAGGTCATTGAAGCTTATAAAAGAACCTCCTTTTATTTCAATGTATCATTTGTTGGAGGCTATAGTCAGGGATCTCTAGAAAAGACACAACCTCACACTATCATCCAGCAATGAGTTGGATAAACACCACAAGTGGTAATTCATGATGTGGTCCTCTCCCAGATTTCCATCGAACTTTGGAATATCTAACGGTAGCTTTGATGGCATTGTCGACCATGATGGCTCATGGGAAATAGGGTCATTTGTTAACCATGACAAATCAGGTAAATCAAGCATGGTGAGGAAAGGCAATGATGAAAACAGGAGGGAGGTGAAGTCTTTGTTGTCCTAGATGGACCTTCTGGTCCCCCTATATTTGTATTGTTGGAAGGTGTAGGGATCGCTGGAGAGTGCATTCCCCTAGGGATGGTGGCACTTCCAGAAGCATGACTACTCCAAAAAAAAAAAATTCCCCCAAGGGGATTTCCTCTGGTGTAAAATGTGGACCCTCCAGGAAATATGTTCCCAAAGTTAGGCCCAGGGAAGAAACCCCTAGGACCGGATGTGTTGACAAAGGGAAAACGCTAGTTTTCCCCAAGGGATGTGCCCCCAGGGAAAGGTGTGCTAACCCATGGAAAAGGAAAACCTCCAAAAGTATTGTTGCTCCCAGGATGACTAGGGACAACCCTAAAAACACTAGGCATACTCCATCCAAAAGGTACACCCACACCTGATGATGTCGTCTTGCTCATAGGATTGTCAAAGGTGGAAGGAGATTCACTTCCCATGATGAAACCAAAGCTTGGTCCCCCACTGGAAAATAATCTAGAAGTGGGTATTGAGGTAGAAGGGATGGAAATAGGGATGTTAGGTATATTAACAAATGGAGATGATGACACAACTGAAGTCCCCTAGATTGAGAAACTGAAAGAAAAATGTATGGATGGTGTAGGTCCAATGGAGCTAAGGGGTGGCAATGTGGACATTACTCAAATTCCCTTGAGGGAAATCCCCCCCATCCCACTTGGGGATGGGATCATAGGCTCAACTACACTAGACAACACACTGGGTATGGACATGGTGGGAGGATAACTAAACAAAGAGAAAGGTTCACTGAAAATTTCCCTTACTTGGACAAGTAAAGGGGCATCTGGATCAGTTAAAGCTAGATTGAAATTTGGTGGAGGACGTTCATCTACCACCTCTACTTCAACTAAATCAGTCTCATCAAACCAAATATAATACCCTTCAAATTCTTTGTCACTTATGTCATGCCACTTTAGAGGTGGTTTCACCTCTGTCATATCGTAATCGATGGGACTAGCACAATAATTCATCCACGGTGAATAAACTGTGTTACTAAAAAACAAAAATCAACCTATGGACAACCTAGACTTGGACTCAAAGAGCACACCCTTAAACAAATATAGGAAAACAACAAGTAAAGAAATTGGCTCAGAGGCCTTCCAAAAACCAATCCTATGGGGGATGGGTCAAGTCCCCCACAAGATTAGCTAGAGAAGGTGTGAGGATCAGTTACGATGATCTATGTGAAACAACCTTTACTGGTGCAAGTACCATTTATTAAGGTGGGCCCACACTATGGGGGAACTGAAACTATGAATGAACGTCTGCCCCAGGTACCACAGGTCCATCCCACTTGCAGTCACCTCTGTAGCTCTCTAGGAAAGGTCACTAAGGCTACCACCTAACAATCAATGGTTGGGCGAACAATATTAAGTTTGACTACATGTAAGGGCAGGGTAACTAATCATGAAGCTCTGAAGGTGTTAACAAATAGAACCCTCGTATCTGTAATGATCGAAGTGATATCGCAAACACCAAAACAACAGAAAGGGGTGTTGACTTCAAGGGAATAGAGAGTGTCCAACATAAACATTTTCAACCTCTCACGGGGCTAGGCGACAAGAGACAGGAATGTCACCCTAGGCTTAAATCCATGGACAAGAAATTTCACATACCCACGGTGGGAAGTAAAAATTTCATTCTCCTTACAGGAACAAATCCATTCTCTATGGTCTCTAATTTGGAAAGTCGGGGAACTAAACCCCTTTTTCTTTGACGTCCATCGTATATGACCGCATGTTACGCCCAATGCCAATCATGTGATTGCAGGCGTGGACAAGGGTGGTTTGAGTCCAATTTCATTTCTCCCCACAATTCACCACGTGTCCCTTTCTCAATACCATGGTTTCGATTGCGGCCCACCCTCTAACTTTTAAAGTCTGAGCACTTTCTATCCCTGCAATTCTATGTGACCTTTTATCTCACGATCTTGATGGTACTTCTGAACGAATGGCTCAGATCTTCCCCTTTTTAAATCAACTGACGTGATTTTCTTTGGGACTTCGGCGTTCAGAGTTTTCAACTCTCAAACCTTGCTTTCTTTATAGAGGCTATCTCCTGGAGTGGAAGATCTGTTGACACATGTCCCTTGTAAACAAACGGTTCATATGAACTACGTCTCCCTGACCTTTGGCAGTTCTTGTTCAATACCTTCTCTTTCTTCCGGAGTGATTTCTCTCGAAGTGGCAGATAGTTTTCCACACATCCTCTCTAAATCAACGACCTCGATCCTCTTTGGGACTTCGACACTTTTAAACCAAGACTAGATCAACAAACTTTAGCTCCCTTCTTTATCAACGGTCGAGATTCTACTTCACAACTTCGGCGCTTTCACCCTCTACTTTCCTCCGAAGTATTTTGTACCTAGAGTTCTAGATCTGGTGCCATGCGTCCACCTCAAATCGACGTCTCTCATCCGCTTCGAGACTTCGGTCTTCGGCAATATAAAACCTCAAATTCTCCTCACTCCATTTCTTTTAGAACGTTCTATCTGGAGTTCACGATCTGACGACATGTGTCCTCCTTTAAATCGACGACTCCCAACTGCTTTGGCTATTCAGGATTTGGCGATTTCAAACTCTTACCCTTTGCGTTCACCTGGGGTGTTTTCACCTGGAGTTCACGATCTGCCGCCATGTGCCCTTTGGATCTGAAGGTCTAGATTCTCTTCGCGTCTTTACCCAGAGTCCACAGATTGATGCCACTTGTCCTCTAGATATGACGGCTGAGATGAAATATAGCTCTCCGACCTCCAGGATTTTCATGATGCAAGCTCCTATTTTCTCCTGGAGTCAGTTAGGGTCAGTCTGACCACGACCTACATATGACTGTCCTGGTTATTCCATGTATACCTCCATATCGATGGTTCGTAACCTCCCTCAGGGTCTCACTGTTTCACCATGAGTGGTCTTACCATCACTCGACATGTGGATCCCCATGTACTCCCGATGTGATACTCACATTCCCTTGATCGATCGGTCGAGAGGGGTCCCGAAGGATCCATATATCCACGGTCCACGTTACTTTGCTACTTCACTCTTCGAGAGTTTTGGCATTACTAAGCCTCTATTCTCCTGAAGCGGTCAACACTGGGATGACTACCTCATAGATCGGATGGTCGAGATGGCTCCCGAGCATCCTCTAATCTAAATCCCATAGTTAACTTCGGGACTTCAGGACTTCGGGGGTTTTACCTCCCTTACAAAGAACTTTCTCAATTCGTCGAACTCACAGAGTCCGAAGGACTAAAAGGGATAACTCCCACGCTCTTTCATGTATCTAATGGTCACAACAAACTGTGGCTCTTCCTGAAGAGATCTCATTCATTCATCTTCCAAACAAAGGAGCCTTCCCTTTCGATACTTCAATATCGCCATTCTTCCTGAGCTTTGTTAGCTCTGAAAGGCTTAACAACTTTGCACTTCTTCTCTTGATCTTAATACTTAGAAGGGACTTCCGCGCACCCCTTGCACTCATTCCACAACTCTAGAACTTAAGAGTTTCTCGGTCTCTTCCCACCTTGCACATAGCCTGTGCATACATGGAATACCTCTCTTGAGCTTAGAAGACTCCGGCCTCCCAGAGACTCAGGGCAACTGGGAGTGTCAATGTGCACCCGTGAAAATTGTACCCAAGGTTGATGAACTCACAGTCCACAAATTTTAACTTAATCCACCACAGGGCTCGGGCATTTACGTGTACAAATTAGACAATTCCATACTTGCTTAAATACACAATTTAACAAGAATAAAGAGATACAATATAACCATTAAACAAGCATGCACATCCTTGGGTCATTCACAGTATATCAAATTTTATTACATGGTTACAACTCAATTTCATAGGGTATGGGAATACTTATCTATTACAGGTTGCATCCAACCTACTGACTGTGGGTGTGTGCCTTTCTACCCAACAATAGGCTCAGAGGCATTCATTCTTAGCACTCTATCCACCGTCGTGCCAAACCATGATATCACTAGGGAACTATGCCATCTCTGAGAGATACTCTCTCTCTCACAGCGACCCTGTGAGGTTTATCAGATGCTTCCTCATCATCAAGCTCATGTACAGGTCCTTCAGGTCGTGTTCTTTTCTCTTCCTTTTGGCTCGTGCATCTCCTTTATGAGCATGTGCTCTCATCTGGTGTCTCTCCTCTTGTCGTCTGTGTGTATGTATCTTACCTTCCTTCTTTATGAAAGTTTTTGAACTATCATGTTCCTTCTGTCAGAAGGAAGCTCGGGTCTGCAGGTCTCTGTGGTACTTCGGGCTGACAGACCATGTTTCTAGGGGTGGTTGATTATTCAACCACCAGTCCTTTCCTTCATTAATTTATTTCTTTCCTCTAGAGATATCATGGCTTGTACTTCAAGGATTCACCCCCCAACAGTTAGTTATGGGAAATTTAACATTAATACGTTTACATCGTCCACATGCCTTAGCATGGTAATCCTATTTTATGATTAATTACAAGCTAGGGGAAATGAGGGTGTTACAATTCCCTCCCGCTTAAAAAGGAACACCTTCCTCGGTGTTCTTTCTCAGAAACACTTGTCATGCGTTTCTCGTTCAATTGTTTCAAAAATATTGATCCTCCTTCTCGGTCAGGTCCTTTTTTAGACCCTTAATATTCGTCACTTGCTTTCAATAATTCTTGGACAAAAAGCACATTAATCATAGTCTCATGCGAAAACATTGCATAAATATTTCTAGGAAAATTTCCTAATCTTAGTACAATAATTATCTGTGCAGTTTGTGGATTTGTGTCCACATGGTTGTCTTGTTATCCAGGCTCATTGCTTTTCCTTGACATACCCATTATGTGCATGATCCCAAATCAATATTTTACAAGAACTATCTGAGTCTCTTCTTCCTTGTGGTCACTCACCCTCCAAGCCCGGGATCAGGCATCCCCTTCTCTACTATACAGTCCCTCGGGCGATCCATCTTTCTTTGCCAAGGTTTTCTCGCACAAGAAGGACTACCCATCGTGTGCATGATCCCAAATCAATAGTTTACAAGAAATATCATATTCTCCTCTTCCTTGCAGTCACTCACCCTCGAGGCCTGGGCTCATGCATCCCCTTCTCTGCTATACAGTCCCTCGGGCGATCCATCTTGCCTTCCCAAGGTTTTCTCGCATAGGAAGAATTCCCGAGACTTTATTGATCCTTACAATCGAGGCATCCCTCATACTTTCTCTACCAAGGCGTCCCTCCGGCTTGTGTTACCTCAACACAACATATTCTAGGAGATCATGGCTTACCACGGGGTTCCCATGGCTCAACAATGGCCATTTTTCATTCTTTTCAGCTTGACAGCCTTCTGGCTCAACAAAAGCTAGGGACAAAGGTTACTCTCCTTCTCCTGGCAAAAAATAGATAGGGACGAAGGTTACTCTCCTTCTCCTGAGTCAGTCTCTATTTCCTCCGATCAAAACATATTCTTTTTCACAGTTCTTCCTCGAACCCAAGAGCTCAGTCTCTCATCTCTGCACTCTTTACAGGTCTTTTCCTTTCACCTTTATCACAGGTATACAAAAATTTCATGAGACATCATCATAAATTTTAAATTCAAAATTTTCTTGTAAACCTGTCGCCCACATATTTCCAAATTCCACACTTTGTTTTCATATTTGTTTTGCACAAGAACCAGATTCATAATTATGGGAATTTCCTTCCCATAGAGGTTTGGCTTAGCAGATAATTGGTCTTCCTTATGGGCTTACAACGCTACCATATCCAAGACCCCTTTGCTTCCTGCACTTTCAACTTCAATCATCCCAACAAATTGTTAGTTTTCCATGCACATACATTTTTATTGTGCATACTAAAAATCAAATTTACTTTCTCGAAAATGGAAATACCATTCCTTGCAGTTTGGCTTAGTAGGCGATTGGTCCTCCTTATGGGATTACAATACTGCCATATCCAACACCCATTTCCTCCTGCAATTTCAACATTCCTCAGCCAAACAAATTGTTAGTTTTCATGCACATTATCTTTTCAAAACCAGGCATACTAACAGTCCAAGACATTTTCATCTATTCAAGGATGCCAAGCAAAAGGATACAACATCCCTTACCTACTCATCATTTCAGCCTACCAAATTTTTCAAAATGTAATTCAGATATCAATTGACTTTAATGAATGTGCCAACATTTGTGGCCACATTCATACGCAATGCACCCTTGCATTGATTTTAAGTTTCCCATACTTTACGACAAGTACTTTTCCATGGTGCGTTGGATCTTAGCCAAGCTTTTCACCATATGGATTATTCATTCTCATTCCTTGTTGCAGCAGGACTATACTTTTGAATACAGGATGATCATGATCCCAAATCAATACATATGGAACTATGAGTTTTCTCTTGAATGTGCCCAAGCCTTCTTCCTTCATTAGTAACCAGGGTGCCAACACTCATGGCCACCCAAATTTGATTTTTTCTAACACCTATACAATGTAAGTAGAATTATTGGAAGTTTCTCCTTCCTCAATGGGAAATCCATTGTCTATCCTTTATGTAAACATGCATTTCCTTGAAGCAATTCCAAGCAATGTGCTAACTAGGAGAACCTTCATTCGCATAGAACCAGTCCCCGCGACCTCAGTCTAACACAGAGTTCCAAAATCTACCTTCCTTGACTGGCCCGGATGGACTCCATTTTCTCCTCCACGCGATCGAGAGTTGCGACCTCAGCTCTATTCATTTCGACGCTATCCTTTCAGCTCTCGTGTCCAAGCATTATGATCCTGGCTACACTCCTTGCCTACAAATCGACGATGCAGATTCATCTTCCCCCAAATCTAACGATTGCAAGGGATTGTGGAACCTCAACCAGCTTGCGGTTTAATTCTCCTTCCAATCCCCGCAATGAATACGGGTTGTCCAATCTTCGATCAGACCCCATGATCGATATTATCCCTAGATCGATTCTAGACCACATGATTCCAAATACAATAATCCCGGTGTTAGTGCTCTGTAATTTTCCCAAGGATGTGATGGCAGTCACGGAGACAACATCAAAACCACTTCGAGTCTTGGATCTATCCCTCCAAGACTCAGAGAGGGATCTCTCTATTCGCTTTAACTTGGTTTGTATGGAATAGATGTTAGGATAGCTATGAAAGTATGGGGTTGGGGTTTTTTTAAATATTTAGAAGAGGGTTTGGTTGACAACAGAGGAAAAGGCCATTGGGAAGAATGGAGTCAACAAGTTAAAATTGATGAATGAATAAATAACTAAGAACATTGGTAACCAGGCAAGGCATCCATGACAGTGGATCTCAATATTTTGTAAGATGGAAAAGAAGAATGGGTTAAGAATCATCTCAAATGCATAGCAACGTTCATCTGAATTCTACATTCAATTTGCAGAAGAAAACATAAACATTGCTTTAAGCCAAATCAGGGTGTACAAGACAAATCCTGATTATATTTCTCTTATAAAAAATGATGGAAGAAAAAAATATAAGAAAAACATGAAAATGACAGTTTACATCAGAAAAATTCTCCACGAATCATGACACAAGAATCTGGAAATCCAGTGTCTTAATATTCATTCCAAATCACTTCAACCCGTTGATCATCTTGACAAAACATAAAGTGTTTCTAGATTATCTTCCCCTCTCTGGTACCTCCAGGTCGAACCACTTTACATTAAAATCCTCTGAATAAATAGGATAGACCTCCCCATAAGTTTCAGAAGTCAGTTTCAACCGCCTCGGCAAAAAATAGCCATAAATCCCTAAAAATTTGGAACTGTCCGCCATGAAAGACGGGCCTAATTTCTACGAAAAAGGGGTTCAAACAGACATCTTTTTTGTTAGGATATTTAGACACTTGGGAGTTAGTTAAGATCTACTTGGTCTAATATGTCGTTAGGTAAAAGTGTGTTTCTTTAGTATGCATTAGTATGCATTT
>SNQJ01S0024616.1:0-12984 GCA_010110895.2 Picea sitchensis | reverse complement strand
GATCGTTCCTCCTTTAACGGTGGGGGGGGCGGGGGGTCCGGAATGAGGCGGTTTGTCCCGACGGACCCTGTCCCAACGTGTCACCCATCCATTACATCAGGCCTCCTCTGCTCCATGCCACATCCTTCATCCGTGATGCGCCTGTCAATACCTCACCCTTCATTCCTTCACCCCATCACCTCATGACACCATCCTCCATTATCCCACCATCTACATCCCTACATTTGCATAATCCAAACTTAAGGAAAAAAGAGTAATAGATTAACAAATGTTAGCAATAAAGTTAGTGTAGTTAAACTAGGCTAAACTAGTTAATAATTAATTAATTAATAGCTAAGTTAGTTTAGTAACTACGTTAGTTTTTTATTAATTAATATTTAATAAAACAAATATTAAAATAAAAAACATAAAAAAACAAAACATAATAAAATATATAACAAAAAGTAATAAATCAAATTAAAAATAAAAAACAAAATATAATAAATACATAATAAAACAAATATAAGAATAAAAAATATAAAATACAAAAACATAAAATAAAACAAAACAACAAATAAACTTAAAACACATATAACTAAAAACAAAATTAAAAAACATAAAATCACTTTTCTCATTTTTTCACCTATTTTCGCTTGTTCAACATGTCTTCGTCCGAGGCTGTTTCTGGGCAAATGAAAACGAATTTTAAGAAAAAGAGAGAGGGTTTTCTCCAAAATGGGATGAATAACAAAAACCTCTCTCAGTTTTTTCACAAGTTCCATGAGAAGGGAGAATTGAAGCCATATTCGAGGCCCTTTTTCCAGATTTTCATTTTTCGGTTACAGTCCTGATTTTGCGGGAGCTGTTACGGCCACCTGGAGGCGAATTTGGAAAAACCGAAGGACTTTTTTGTCCAGCACATGCCCATATACAATAAAATCCTTCAGTGTTTTCCCAGGTGTCATCTTTGAAGAGAAAAAGATGTCTGTTCGGACCCCTTTTTCACAGAAATTAGGCCCGTCTTTCATGGCGGACAGTTCCAAATTTTTAGGGATTTATGGCTATTTTTGGCCGAGGCGGTTGAAACTGACTTCTAAAACTTATGGGGAGGTCTATCCTATTTATTCAGAGGATTTTAATGTAAAGTGGTTCGACCTGGAGGTACCATAGAGGGGAAGATAATCTAGAAACACTTTCTGTTTTGTCAAGATGATCAACGGGTTGAAGTGATTTGGAATGAATATTAAGACACTGGATTTCCAGATTCTTGTGTCATGATTCGTGGAGAATTTTTCTGATGTAAACTGTCATTTTCATGTTTTTCTCATATTTTTTTCTTCCATCGTTTTTTATAAGAGAAATATAATCAGGATTTGTCTTGTACACCCTGATTTGGCTTAAAGAAATGTTTATGTTTTCTTCTGCAAATTGAATGTAGAATTCAGATGAACGTTGCTCTGCATTTGAGATGATTCTTAACCCATTCTTATTTTCCATCTTACACAATATTGAGATCCACTGTCATGGATGCCTTTCCTGGTTACCAATGTTCTTAGTTATTTATTCATTCATCAATTTTAACTTGTTGACTCCATTCTGCCCAGTGGCCTTTTCCTCTGTTGTCAACCAAACCCTCTTCTAAATATTTCAAAAAACCCCAACCCCATACTTTCATAGCTAGCCTAACATATATTCCATACAAACCAAGTTAAAGTGAATAAAGAGATCCCTCTCTGAGTCTTGGAGGGATAGATCCAAGAATCGAAGTGGTTTTGATGTTGCCTCCGTGACTTCCATCACAGCCTTGGGAAAATTACAGNACAGAGCGCTAACAACGGGATTGTTGTATTTGGAATCATGTGGTCTAGAATCGATCTAGGGATAATATCGATCATGGGGTCTGATCGAAGATTGGACAACCCGTATTCATTGCGGGGATTCGAAGGAGAATTAAACCGCAAGCTGGTTGAGGTTCCACAATCCCTTGCAATCGTTAGACTTGGGGGAAGATGAATCGGCATCATCGATTTGCAGGCAAGGAGTGTAGCCAGGATCATAATGCTGGGACACGAGAGATGAAAGGATAGCGCCGAAATGAATAGAGCTGAGGTCGCAACTCTCGATCGCATGGAGGAGAAAATGAAGTCCATCCGGGCCAGTCAAGGAAGGTAGAGTTTGGAACTCTGTGTTAGACTAAGGTCGCGGGGACTGGTTCTATGCGAATGAAGGTGCTCCTAGTTAGCACATTGCTTGGAATTGCTTCAAGGAAATGCATGTTGACATAAAGGATAGACAATGGATTTCCCATTGAGGAAGGAGAAACTTCCAATAATTCTACTTACATTGTATAGGTGTTAGAAAAAATCAAATTTGGGTGGCCATGAGTGTTGGCACCCTGGTTACTATTGAAGGAAGAAGGCTTGGGCACATTCAAGAGAAAACTCATAGTTTCATATGTATTGATTTGGGATCATGATCATCCTGTATTCAAAAGCATAGTCCTGCTGCAACAAGGAATGAGAATGAATAATCCATATGGTGAAAAGCTTGGCTAAGATCCAACGCACCATGGAAAAGTACTTGTCGTAAAGTATGGGAAACTTAAAATCAATGCAAGGGTGCATTGCATATGAATGTGGCCACAAATGTTGGCACATTCATTAAAGTCAATTGATATCTGAATTACATTTTGAAAAATTTGGTAGGCNTATTCAAAAGTATAGTCCTGCTGCAACAAGGAATGAGAATGAATAATCCATATGGTGAAAAGCTTGGCTAAGATCCAACACACCATGGAAAAGTACTTGTCGTAAAGTATGGGAAACTTAAAATCAATGCAAGGGTGCATTGCATATGAATGTGGCCACAAATGTTGGCACATTCATTAAAGTCAATTGATATCTGAATTACATTTTGAAAAATTTGGTAGGCTGAAATGATGAGTAGGTAAGGGATGATGTATCCTTTTGCTTGGCATCCTTGAATAGATGAAAATGTCTTGGACTGTTAGTATGTCTGATTTTGAAAAGATAATGTGCATGAAAACTAACAATTTGTTTGGCTGAGGAATGTTGAAATTGCAGGAGGAAATGGGTGTTGGATATGGCAGTATTGTAAGCCCATAAGGAAGACCAATCGCCTACTGAGCCAAACTGCAAGGAATGGTATTTCCCTTTTCGAGAAAGTAAATTTGATTGTTAGTATGCACAATAAAAATGTATGTGCATGGAAAACTAACAATTTGTTGGGCTGATTGAAGTTGAAAGTGTAGGAAGCAAAGGGGTCTTGGATATGGCAGCGTTGTAAGCCCACAAGGAAGACCAACTATCTGCTAAGCCAAACCTCTATGGGAAGGAAAGTCCCATAATTATGAATCTGGTTCTTGTGCAAAACAAATATGAAAACAAAGTATGGAATTTGGAAATATGTGGGCGACAGGTTTACAAGAAAATTTTGAATTTAAAATTTATGATGATGTCTCATGAAATTTTTGTATACCTGTGATAAAGGTGAAAGGAAAAGACTTGTAAAGAGTGCAGAGATGAGAGACTGAGCTCTTGGGTTCGAGGAAGAACTGTGAAAAAGAATATGTTTTGATCGGAGGAAATAGAGACTGACTCGGGAGAAGGAGAGTAACCTTCATCCCTATCTATTTTTTTCCAGGAGAAGGAGAGTAACCTTTGTCCCTAGCTTTCGTTGAGCCAGAAGGTTGTCAAGCTGAAAAGAATGAAAAATGGCCATTGTTGAGCCATGGGAACCCCGTGGTAAGCCATGATCTCCTAGAATATGTTGTGTTGAGGTAACACAAGCCGGAGGGACGCCTTGGCAGAGAAAGTCTGAGGGATGCCTCGATTGTAAGGATCGATAAAGTCTCGGGAATTCTTCCTGTGTGAGAAAACCTTGGGAAGGCAAGATGGATCGCCCGAGGGACTGTATAGCAGAAAAGGGGATGCATGAGCCTAGGCCTCGAGGGTGAGTGACTGCAAGGAAGAGGAGAATATGATATTTCTTGTAAACTATTGATTTGGGATCATGCACACGATGGGTAGTCCTTCTTGTGCGAGAAAACCTTGGCAAAGAAAGATGGATCGCCCGAGGGACTGTATAGTAGAGAAGGGGATGCCTGATCCCGGGCTTGGAGGGTGAGTGACCACAAGGAAGAAGAGACTCAGATAGTTCTTGTAAAATATTGATTTGGGATCATGCACATAATGGGTATGTCAAGGAAAAGCAATGAGCCTGGATAACAAGACAACCATGTGGACACAAATCCACAAACTGCACAGATAATTATTGTACTAAGATTAGGAAATTTTCCTAGAAATATTTATGCAATGTTTTCGCATGAGACTATGATTAATGTGCTTTTTGTCCAAGAATTATTGAAAGCAAGTGACGAATATTAAGGGTCTAAAAAAGGACCTGACCGAGAAGGAGGATCAATATTTTTGAAACAATTGAACGAGAAACGCATGACAAGTGTTTCTGAGAAAGAACACCGAGGAAGGTGTTCCTTTTTAAGCGGGAGGGAATTGTAACACCCTCATTTCCCCTAGCTTGTAATTAATCATAAAATAGGATTACCATGCTAAGGCATGTGGACGATGTAAACGTATTAATGTTAAATTTCCCATAACTAACTGTTGGGGGGTGAATCCTTGAAGTACAAGCCATGATATCTCTAGAGGAAAGAAATAAATTAATGAAGGAAAGGACTGGTGGTTGAATAATCAACCACCCCTAGAAACATGGTCTGTCAGCCCGAAGTACCACAGAGACCTGCAGACCCGAGCTTCCTTCTGACAGAAGGAACATGATAGTTCAAAAACTTTCATAAAGAAGGAAGGTAAGATACATACACACAGACGACAAGAGGAGAGACACCAGATGAGAGCACATGCTCATAAAGGAGATGCACGAGCCAAAAGGAAGAGAAAAGAACACGACCTGAAGGACCTGTACATGAGCTTGATGATGAGGAAGCATCTGATAAACCTCACAGGGTCGCTGTGAGAGAGAGAGTATCTCTCAGAGATGGCATAGTTCCCTAGTGATATCATGGTTTGGCACGACGGTGGATAGAGTGCTAAGAATGAATGCCTCTGAGCCTATTGTTGGGTAGAAAGGCACACACCCACAGTCAGTAGGTTGGATGCAACCTGTAATAGATAAGTATTCCCATACCCTATGAAATTGAGTTGTAACCATGTAATAAAATTTGATATACTGTGAATGACCCAAGGATGTGCATGCTTGTTTAATGGTTATATTGTATCTCTTTATTCTTGTTAAATTGTGTATTTAAGCAAGTATGGAATTGTCTAATTTGTACACGTAAATGCCCGAGCCCTGTGGTGGATTAAGTTAAAATTTGTGGACTGTGAGTTCATCAACCTTGGGTACAATTTTCACGGGTGCACATTGACACTCCCAGTTGCCCTGAGTCTCTGGGAGGCCGGAGTCTTCTAAGCTCAAGAGAGGTATTCCATGTATGCACAGGCTATGTGCAAGGTGGGAAGAGACCGAGAAACTCTTAAGTTCTAGAGTTGTGGAATGAGTGCAAGGGGTGCGCGGAAGTCCCTTCTAAGTATTAAGATCAAGAGAAGAAGTGCAAAGTTGTTAAGCCTTTCAGAGCTAACAAAGCTCAGGAAGAATGGCGATATTGAAGTATCGAAAGGGAAGGCTCCTTTGTTTGGAAGATGAATGAATGAGATCTCTTCAGGAAGAGCCACAGTTTGTTGTGACCATTAGATACATGAAAGAGCGTGGGAGTTATCCCTTTTAGTCCTTCGGACTCTGTGAGTTCGACGAATTGAGAAAGTTCTTTGTAAGGGAGGTAAAACCCCCGAAGTCCTGAAGTCCCGAAGTTAACTATGGGATTTAGATTAGAGGATGCTCGGGAGCCATCTCGACCATCCGATCTATGAGGTAGTCATCCCAGTGTTGACCGCTTCAGGAGAATAGAGGCTTAGTAATGCCAAAACTCTCGAAGAGTGAAGTAGCAAAGTAACGTGGACCGTGGATATATGGATCCTTCGGGACCCCTCTCGACCGATCGATCAAGGGAATGTGAGTATCACATCGGGAGTACATGGGGATCCACATGTCGAGTGATGGTAAGACCACTCATGGTGAAACAGTGAGACCCTGAGGGAGGTTACGAACCATCGATATGGAGGTATACATGGAATAACCAGGACAGTCATATGTAGGTCGTGGTCAGACTGACCCTAACTGACTCCAGGAGAAAATAGGAGCTTGCATCATGAAAATCCTGGAGGTCGGAGAGCTATATTTCATCTCAGCCGTCATATCTAGAGGACAAGTGGCATCAATCTGTGGACTCTGGGTAAAGACGCGAAGAGAATCTAGACCTTCAGATCCAAAGGGCACATGGCGGCAGATCGTGAACTCCAGGTGAAAACACCCCAGGTGAACGCAAAGGGTAAGAGTTTGAAATCGCCAAATCCTGAATAGCCAAAGCAGTTGGGAGTCGTCGATTTAAAGGAGGACACATGTCGTCAGATCGTGAACTCCAGATAGAACGTTCTAAAAGAAATGGAGTGAGGAGAATTTGAGGTTTTATATTGCCGAAGACCGAAGTCTCGAAGCGGATGAGAGACGTCGATTTGAGGTGGACGCATGGCACCAGATCTAGAACTCTAGGTACAAAATACTTCGGAGGAAAGTAGAGGGTGAAAGCGCCGAAGTTGTGAAGTAGAATCTCGACCGTTGATAAAGAAGGGAGCTAAAGTTTGTTGATCTAGTCTTGGTTTAAAAGTGTCGAAGTCCCAAAGAGGATCGAGGTCGTTGATTTAGAGAGGATGTGTGGAAAACTATCTGCCACTTCGAGAGAAATCACTCCGGAAGAAAGAGAAGGTATTGAACAAGAACTGCCAAAGGTCAGGGAGACGTAGTTCATATGAACCGTTTGTTTACAAGGGACATGTGTCAACAGATCTTCCACTCCAGGAGATAGCCTCTATAAAGAAAGCAAGGTTTGAGAGTTGAAAACTCTGAACGCCGAAGTCCCAAAGAAAATCACGTCAGTTGATTTAAAAAGGGGAAGATCTGAGCCATTCGTTCAGAAGTACCATCAAGATCGTGAGATAAAAGGTCACATAGAATTGCAGGGATAGAAAGTGCTCAGACTTTAAAAGTTAGAGGGTGGGCCGCAATCGAAACCATGGTATTGAGAAAGGGACACGTGGTGAATTGTGGGGAGAAATGAAATTGGACTCAAACCACCCTTGTCCACGCCTGCAATCACATGATTGGCATTGGGCGTAACATGCGGTCATATACGATGGACGTCAAAGAAAAAGGGGTTTAGTTCCCCGACTTTCCAAATTAGAGACCATAGAGAATGGATTTGTTCCTGTAAGGAGAATGAAATTTTTACTTCCCACCGTGGGTATGTGAAATTTCTTGTCCATGGATTTAAGCCTAGGGTGACATTCCTGTCTCTTGTCGCCTAGCCCCGTGAGAGGTTGAAAATGTTTATGTTGGACACTCTCTATTCCCTTGAAGTCAACACCCCTTTCTGTTGTTTTGGTGTTTGCGATATCACTTCGATCATTACAGATACGAGGGTTCTATTTGTTAACACCTTCAGAGCTTCATGATTAGTTACCCTGCCCTTACATGTAGTCAAACTTAATATTGTTCGCCCAACCATTGATTGTTAGGTGGTAGCCTTAGTGACCTTTCCTAGAGAGCTACAGAGGTGACTGCAAGTGGGATGGACCTGTGGTACCTGGGGCAGACGTTCATTCATAGTTTCAGTTCCCCCATAGTGTGGGCCCACCTTAATAAATGGTACTTGCACCAGTAAAGGTTGTTTCACATAGATCATCGTAACTGATCCTCACACCTTCTCTAGCTAATCTTGTGGGGGACTTGACCCATCCCCCATAGGATTGGTTTTTGGAAGGCCTCTGAGCCAATTTCTTTACTTGTTGTTTTCCTATATTTGTTTAAGGGTGTGCTCTTTGAGTCCAAGTCTAGGTTGTCCATAGGTTGATTTTTGTTTTTTAGTAACACAGTTTATTCACCGTGGATGAATTATTGTGCTAGTCCCATCGATTACGATATGACAGAGGTGAAACCACCTCTAAAGTGGCATGACATAAGTGACAAAGAATTTGAAGGGTATTATATTTGGTTTGATGAGACTGATTTAGTTGAAGTAGAGGTGGTAGATGAACGTCCTCCACCAAATTTCAATCTAGCTTTAACTGATCCAGATGCCCCTTTACTTGTCCAAGTAAGGGAAATTTTCAGTGAACCTTTCTCTTTGTTTAGTTATCCTCCCACCATGTCCATACCCAGTGTGTTGTCTAGTGTAGTTGAGCCTATGATCCCATCCCCAAGTGGGATGGGGGGGATTTCCCTCAAGGGAATTTGAGTAATGTCCACATTGCCACCCCTTAGCTCCATTGGACCTACACCATCCATACATTTTTCTTTCAGTTTCTCAATCTAGGGGACTTCAGTTGTGTCATCATCTCCATTTGTTAATATACCTAACATCCCTATTTCCATCCCTTCTACCTCAATACCCACTTCTAGATTATTTTCCAGTGGGGGACCAAGCTTTGGTTTCATCATGGGAAGTGAATCTCCTTCCACCTTTGACAATCCTATGAGCAAGACGACATCATCAGGTGTGGGTGTACCTTTTGGATGGAGTATGCCTAGTGTTTTTAGGGTTGTCCCTAGTCATCCTGGGAGCAACAATACTTTTGGAGGTTTTCCTTTTCCATGGGTTAGCACACCTTTCCCTGGGGGCACATCCCTTGGGGAAAACTAGCGTTTTCCCTTTGTCAACACATCCGGTCCTAGGGGTTTCTTCCCTGGGCCTAACTTTGGGAACATATTTCCTGGAGGGTCCACATTTTACACCAGAGGAAATCCCCTTGGGGGAATTTTTTTTTTTTGGAGTAGTCATGCTTCTGGAAGTGCCACCATCCCTAGGGGAATGCACTCTCCAGCGATCCCTACACCTTCCAACAATACAAATATAGGGGGACCAGAAGGTCCATCTAGGACAACAAAGACTTCACCTCCCTCCTGTTTTCATCATTGCCTTTCCTCACCATGCTTGATTTACCTGATTTGTCATGGTTAACAAATGACCCTATTTCCCATGAGCCATCATGGTCGACAATGCCATCAAAGCTACCGTTAGATATTCCAAAGTTCGATGGAAATCTGGGAGAGGACCACATCATGAATTACCACTTGTGGTGTTTATCCAACTCATTGCTGGATGATAGTGTGAGGTTGTGTCTTTTCTAGAGATCCCTGACTATAGCCTCCAACAAATGATACATTGAAATAAAAGGAGGTTCTTTTATAAGCTTCAATGACCTGTCTATGGTGTTTTTAATGCACTACCAATTGCCTATTTGGTATGAGATAGGGATGGAGCTCTTGACTTTGTTGTGTCAAAATAATACCACCCACATTTTTGATCATATAGACGAGTGGTGTAGGAGACATTGGATGATTAAGACTCAAATTTTGAACAATCTCCTTACAAAGTGCTTCACGAAGTCCCTCTTACCACCCATTTCCATGGATGTAGCTATGGTCAGGGCATCCATCAAGGAGCAAGCCATATTACGCGACCAACATTTGGAATTGATTTATTCTCAGTCGAGTACTCTATATGACATCATTCCAAATGCTCCTCATCTATCAGTTGATCCATGTCAACCCAACCAAGGACCTCATGCCAATGGTGTGGTTGGTTCTGTTTTATATGCATCTATTAGCCAGTTAGCTAATCAGATGTTTAAAATGTCCATTAAGTCACATCCATCAACTATTGGCATTAATTCTCAAATTGTTGCGGTCCCTTCTCAAACCTCTCAGGTGAATTCAGTGCAGTCCATGCAACTAAAGAATCCTCAACAACATGGAGGTAAGAAAAATAGGAAAAATAAGAAGAATTCCAATATTGAGAAAGGGACTGCCTATACCCAAAACAACTAGTAGGCGGGAACTAAAGAAAAATGGAAGAGTCATTTTCCCTGCATGATTTGTGGGGAAGACCATCCTACTCACCAATTCCCTAGGAAGGATGAGATCCATAGATTTTTGTCACAACAACGCCCCCCCTAGTAGCCTGTTGTTCTAACCCATCCTTTCCCCCCTCAACCTCAAAACATGATTTCCACAAATCCTAACCCTCTTCCATGGGGAATCATAGGTACCCCTCAACATGAGGGGTCTCCATGAAATGCAACCATTTTCACGTGTGACCAAACGGTCAATTTGCAAATGCGAGCTAAGAATTATGGTATTCCGAAGACTTCTCATGCTACATCAGAAACAACATCTTCTTCCCAGCCTGGTGGCCTTCTTCAAATTGAGAATCCATATTTTGACGCACCTCTTTCCCCCCCAAAGGGAGTTATTCAATGCATGACACATAATACCAACAAACGAGATTCCCACAACTACAGTATCGTGGAAGACTTAGCCCAGGCACCTTGTGCCATGTTTGTGCTTGAAATTTTCCAAAGCTTCCCCACACAACATAAAGAATTGTTTTCTTCTATAGGTGGGGTTTATCCCTCAAATTTGAGTTTAATAACATTTGATACCAATCATGTTACTCATAGGCTCTCCCATTGATTCTCCTTTTAGATCATAGTGCGATCGTTAGGGAAAAAAATCCATCAGATAGTGGTGGATGAAAGAGTCTCAACTTGCATCATGTCCATTTCTTGTTGGAAGACCCTTGAATATCCTAATATCGACACATATGCAACACTATTAAAATAATTTGATGGCCACATGTTTCAGCTTCATGGCATAATCACCATCTTACCCATCGAGTTAGGTGGAAAGATTGTCTTTATGGTGGTAGATCTCGTTGATGCACCTATTGAGTAAAATTGGTTACTTGGGCGTACTTGGTTCTATGAGATGAACGTAGTTTTCTCGTTGGTCTTTAGGGTTGCGTGTTTCCCTCACCAAGGAAAAATCATCACAATCGATCAACTTGTGTCATGTACCCCAGACCTTGGATCCAATGTGGGGTCAAATGTACCCTTTTTTGGTGATACCATGCAGTATTTTGTCAACATCGATGCAGGGATGTTCAAATATACTTCTCTAATGGGAATTTTTCCCCTTCCCCCACTGTCTCCCACTACACACACATCTCCTATCAACACGATTTCGTGATTTACCAGTGGATTCCTCAAGTTTTTTAATCCTTGGTTGGTACCTCATCTTGAGGATGTTTATTCATACAAAGCATCCATGTCTCTCACCTTGGTAGGGATTTCCTATCAGGTGATCTAGTCAGTATATGTTGGCCCTAATTCGAATTCCCCTCAGGGTGTGGAGTCTAATTAGTATCCCGATCTCTCTTGGGCCATCCATCCTCTCCCTGTTTCAAATGACTTCCTTGATCTACAACTTCCATATGACAAAGCTATCATGGAGGTCATGTCTTCCTCTGATATTCCATGGGAGGATTTGCATCACCGAGCATGTTTTCTCCTAGATTTGGAACAATTTGAGGAGGACATTCAAAATCCTATTGCCCCTGGTCATGTTCAATGGTCCTAGTCTCCCATCATGATACATGATGTATTATCGGAAGGGAACTTGGAAAACATTTCAAAAACCATACCCATTGAAATTTCCCAAAATCTAGGTGTCGTTGAACATGTCTTGATAGGTGTCGATTGTTTACCCCAAGAAAATAAAACATACACAACCCTATTCAAATAATTCTGCTACGATTTTTCTTGGTCCTATGAAGAAATGTATGGAATTAACCCCCATATTTTTTAGCATGAAATCAAAAAATATGATAGAGACAAGCCGGTCCGGAAAAATCTTCAGCCAGTCAACCCAAAGAAAGTTATTATCATCAAGGTAGAGGTAGAGAAAATTCTTCGTACACAATTTATCTACATGTTTCCCTTGACTAAATGGTTTTCTAACATCATTTCGGTCACTAAGAAATAGGGCACTATTAGGGTATGTGTCGATTATAGGGATTTAAACAAGGCTAGTCCTAAGCATAATTATCCAACCCCATTCATTGATTAGATTATCGATGAATGTGTCGGTAGAGAAATCTTCTCGTTCATGGATGGTTTCTCCGGCTATAAAAAGATCTAGATAAAACTAAAATATCAACAAAAGAATGCGTTCATTTGTCCTTGGGAAACTTTTTCTTATTATAAGTTTCCATTTGTTCTTAAAAATGTTGGAGCCACTTTCCAGTGGGCCATGTAGTACACTTTCCATGCTATCAAACAAATAATAGAGGATTACTTAGATGATTTGGTTGCTCACTCACATCGTCGTGAGGACCACCCTGGTCACTTGCAATCCATTTTTATCCGATGTCGATACTAAAATATTCGTTTGAATACACATAAATGCATTTTTGTGTGGTGTCTGGGAGATTGCTAGGATTTGTTGTGTCCAAGTATGGGATCTTAGTGGATCCCTTGAAGGTAGAGGCTATTGTAAAATTTCCTCATCCTCATACCATTCACCAACTTCAAATTTTGCAAGGGAAGGAAAACGTTTTGCATCGATTCATTTCCAATTACACCGAGAAGCCTTCTCATGCTACATCAGAAACAACATCCTCTTCCCAGCCTGGTGGCCTTCTTCAAATTGAGAATATATATTTTGATGCACCTCTTTTCCCCCCAAAGGGAGTTATTCAATGCATGACACATAATACCAACAAACGAGATTCCCACAGCTACAGTATCGTGGAAGACTTAGCCCAGGCACCTTGTGCCATGTTTGCGCTTGAAATTCTCCAAAGCTTCCCCACACAACATAAAGCATTGTTTTCTTCTATAGGTGGGGTTTATCCCTCAAATTTGAGTTTAATAACATTTGATACCAGCCATGTTACTCATAGGCTCTCCCATCGGTTCTCCTTTCAGATCATAGTGCGATCGTTAGGGAAAAAAATCCATCAGATAGTGGTGGATGAAAGAGTCTCAACTTGCA
>SNQJ01S0024615.1:112847-149180 GCA_010110895.2 Picea sitchensis | reverse complement strand
AATGAACTTTGATTTTTTTCGGTATATCTTAATTTCAAATATCAAAATTAAGAGACATTGTCTTACATAGATAGTCAAGACTTATGAAGCACATTGTATAGAGCACCACAGATTGATGATAACTAACCCATTCAATTTCAGATTATACGTAATGAAAAAAATTAGTGATTCCATATGTAAAATCAAATGGTACAGGTGAAAATTCAATTGTGTTGTTGCATTTGTATGGACGTTCTTGTACTATTTAGGGTATGAACGTGAATTTAGTGGTGTTGTTGTGGCTGTTACGAATGTTTTTGTACGGTTCAGACACGACTTTTCACTATACAGACACATTTTTTTGGACAGTGTGTGGAGGCAAAGATATGAATTATCTTACTCAGGCATTTTCGAATCTTGCCCGACTAAGACAAGATAGTCGAGAATATCACCCTATGTTTTATAGCCTCAAAAATATTTTCCCAATCCACAAGTATTAATTACAAGGGTTTACGCTGATTTTAATGAAAAGAATGTTGAAAAATAACATAATTTTTTTATATAATTTTCCGAAAAATATACAGATTATAGAAAGTAAATGTGGAGATCAAAAGAAAAAGTAACCAAGTCACATATACACACAAATGAGATAGAATAGCAATCTTCTTGATTTCATTCCAAGAAATCAAAAGTATCTTTCTCTTTACAAAATCCTTGTGAGGGCATGGACCAAAGTCTAATTTAGAGATCCCTGATGAAAACCATACAAAAGGACTCTAAAAAGAAGTAAAAACTGGACTTTATAATCTAGATCAGCTTGCCATAGACTGCTAGCAATTTGACTTTGCACAATATCCTTTATCAGCTATGAAACTTAATCCATAAACATACAAGTATACAGAAACTATCAAAGATAGATCAACACCTTTAAAACAAGCATCTGAATGATTTTCTTTGGTTTTGAACCTTGCCATCTACAATAGGATTCTATTGTCAAAAAGAGAATTAGGCTATGAATGAACTCAATAATGAATGAAAAATGAAACTATCTCATGAAAACAAAAGAGCAAACCTTAGTATTGCTTTCTCCTCTTGTTCTTCCTTCTCATTTGGCTTTTATGCATTCCAAATAAGTTGAAGTAGTTCAACTACTTTCTTTAGTTAAGTTAGTTAAACTTAATTAATTTTATTTTAAGAGAAGTAATAATAATAATAATAGTTAAGGGTATTCATTTAATAATAACTAAGTAGGTGGGACCCCTTGTGACTCCCTTATTTTATTCTTTACAAAAATAAACACAATTAGATAATCATTTAAACACATGCCGCCTTGTATATCCCATAAATACTTTCAAATTTTGAATATTAAATATCAGAAATAATTCAAACCATATCAAAAAATATGTAAATATCCACATTATCCAAAAAATAGCTTGTTTTTCAAAACTTTCTGCAGACCACTGTCTTCAACAACTCAATCATAAAACACATAAATTAAAATCCATACTTGCCACTTTGAGAGGCAATATTTCATATATCATTGTTGTCCCCTTTGGACTTCCCAGAAGTAGCCTTTTTTTTATTCAAACCTTGAGGCTTAATCTCACTAATAACATGGGAACAATCGTCCTTCATATGCATATGAGAGGACATTGATTTTGAAGAGTCATTTGAAGGAGAGGAAGGGGAGGCAACAACTTTACCTTTATATTGCACACGGGGGACATCAGTTTTAAGTTGTTTTATAGCATGAGAGGATTGAACGGCTGAATGCACAGGGGAAATTTGAACATTAGGATTTACAAGTGGTGGATAGGGTAATGAAAAATTGGGCCAACCACAACGGTGATAGACTGTTGGATTGACAATCTCTTGCCATCCATCATTCATAGAGACTCCTGGTTGCAAGGACACATGAGGAGGAATAGGAATACCATGGATATTTTGAGGCTGTAAGGGAGGTCTCGTTGGTCAGGGTTGAACGATCCCTTGCCCAATCCAGTTGAATAACTCAGCTTGAAATGGTTGGTTCAACTCTTGGGGGTTAGCATCAAAATGAATTGAGAATCTATGCCTTCAAGGCCCTCTGTTCCAGTTACCTCTTCCTTTATTATTTCAGCTATGGTTTCCCCTGTTGAAGAAACCCATCCTATATGTAGCAATTCATCAGTAACTATCCCTTAACAAACCATACATGACATTCTGTTTGCATGAAACAAAGTTTGGCTCCGAAATTGACATGAGACCCATGCAAATCAATCCATAATAAATTATTTAATAATTGCCAAGTGAGTAGGAGATGAATAGGGTTCATGGGACATCTGGAGGGATTGTAATGAGAGAAAAAGTGGTAGCATGACAGAGAAAAATACATGAGTACTACTCAACAGTTCATTAAATATTTTAATTTTGCAATCAATGTCAAAAATATCAGTTGCCACCTATTTTTGTGTAATATCTTTTGTCAGTGTTATAAATAGTTTTTAATTTATTTTATAGAACAGGGTGTGTAAAAATGAAATTGGGATTATGAGGGGGGTATAATGAGCGAAAAAGTGATAGTATGAGAGAGAATACAATATGGATATTGTTCATAAAAAAAAATCAAATCAAATAACAACCATTACTCTGTTCAGACCTCATAATCCAATAAGCATTCACTTTTAAAACCAAAACTATTTAACTGTCACCTCTTTACAGAATGCTTGTTGACTTCAAACCAAAAAATTCATATGCCCATAACACTCAATTATAACAACCCTTGCATCTATACAATATTTATAATAACAGTCATGATAACAACATTGTTATTTTATTATAACATAATAATTCGTTGAGCCACAACCATTCATATTCCAATGCTAAATCCCTTTCCTTTTAAAACCAAACAGAAATATGCACAGTGATTCCAGCCATCCACATCCAATATTTATTCCTTATACTCAAACAAGAATAGGAACAATATTAACCACCATATGTCGACTTTCCAAAAATTGTTCAACACAATCCATTGGGCATTACACTCATAATCGGGCCCCGATTCAATCACACACAAGCGTCTATCAACATAAGTCTTGATTCGAAATAGAATTCAACCAATAACATGCAACTCTAAGGCTGAGATTATCTTAAATTAAACATGTACATACTTCTTTTAAAATAAATTCCCAACAAAAGATAGAACCAAATCGTGCCCATGGAGAAATAGAACCAAATCGTGCCCAACCAAACTTATACAAGCTTCCATTTAAAATTTTGGGTAATGCTAAAACTCGATTGTCCAATATTTCTAGCAACAGTGATAATAAAGGAAATGCCATGACAAATGACATCTCGGGGCTCGGTCAAAACATGGCAAACAACACTCCCACTCTTTAACAGTTCGCATTGCAACCCAGTGAAATGAAACATATCAACCACAGAGACGAAAAGGAATGATAAAAATTAACACGAATACTACTTGTAAACCCATGCACCAAAACTTAGATCTTTTCAAAACCATAATCATAATTTTCCATAGAGAAGTAGACCAAAAAAACCCCAAGCTGATCGAATATGTTTTTAATGAATAACCCAATGCACAAGCTACACACAACAAAGAATATCCATTCCTCTTCTTCAATAAGCCAATAGTCTAGAGTATTCACATAAGAAACCATAAGCACAACATTGATACACAGCTAAAATCTTAAGAAAAACACAGACCTCAAGCAATTCTTAGCCAAAATTTATTCATAACACAGAGGAACCATCATGGATAGAAAATAAAGGAACCATACTTGGAAAAGCTTGCTCGAGGGAAGAGTTAGATTGTTTCCTTCTTTCACAACCAAAATTTGTGGAGCGTCAACAACCACCAGAGCCAAAAAAACAAATGCAAGTATGGCTAGGGTGACGGGCTCAAGGGTTGTTTGAGTGATGTGCAGTAAATGCACGTCGCTTCCTTCCCCAGTCTCATTCAATTTGACGTACAAGCCAGCCAATCCACCATAACATTAACCATTAAATCAAACAAATATCCCATTGTTATATCCATTACATAGTGCACCACCCTAAGTCATGTAAAAATATTTTAATAATAACCATATGTTATAATGTTATCACATATGCCTCTCACATAACATTTAACCAAAGCGCATAATTTTAGAAACAAGGGTCTATACACCCTTATTTTATCACAATTACATATAACCTTAGGGCTTGAGTATAGTCATTTTTTACTTTTGTTTAAGTTCCCTTATCATCCTTTTGTAAAAAATCATATGTGAAATAATCAATCAATGTTTAATGCATAAACACTAAAACCTGTAAAATTAATCCTTTTATCCATAGTACAACCATAACTTGCGAGTGACCATCAACCATCTATCCATACCATAATCAACCAACCATCTTATGTCTCCATAATGATTAGAACCACTACTTGAAACATCAACTGTAGAAGACTATGTTGGCATCATTATAACTGCAAACAAAAATATAAGTGGAACACATCCATCATAGCACCACTAGTCTACAAGGGGGTCCCACCTACTAGTTTATTATTATTATTATAAATAAATAATAGATCTTGGAAATCATTTGCGAGCAGTATTCATCGTTGCAAGTTTTTTAAACATCAACAATTGGCGACTCCATAGGGAAATATGTTTCCAACAGATTAAGAACTCATATTGTCTAGTTTTGTAGACCAGGTGAACACTAGATCAAAGAAAGTACATCATAATGATTATGCAACAGGGGGAAGTGAGCGGTTTAAAGGAAAGAGTGGTTTAAAGGAAAAATGTTTTGGGATTTTGGGAATAACTCATGGAAAGTGTTACGTATGAGGGGGATTATCCCTGTATGCATAATCATTTAATTAATCATAGTGAAAGCATTCTTGGCTTCAAGGAGAAAATTTTTCTAGTGTGCTCTTTTGAATCTTAGAGCGGAGGGAAGAAAAGGGAACCAAAAAAAGGGACAAAAACCAACTATCTTATCTAACAACAGTATTGAACCAGATAGAAATTTCAATGATGTATTCAAGGGGGGACATCATGATAGTTGTGTAACCTGATTGTTATTGATTAACAATACTTGAAGAATAGCTTTGTTGTGGCAAGACTGATCCAAAATTTTATTTTCGACAAGAAAAGAAGTCAATAAAAGAAATAAAACAATGAAAACGAAACAACAGAAAGAAATAATAGCAAAGTAAAATCAAAGAAATAAAACAAAACTATAATACACAAAAAATTCCATACAACATTTAAACTTTCAAGTTGGTTCCACATAGTGTTTTAAGTGGAAACCATTGGTGCTATAGGAAAACAATCACTCTTCCACATCCTTTAGGATATATGAGTTTGTGCATAGGACAAAAGTGATCTTAAAAGAACCCAACAATAACTTTCAGAACTTTGAATGCCTTCCTCTATCAGCATGATTTGAATCTCACAACAAGACTTTATCATTAACCTTAAAGTTGACAACCTTTGCACTTTTATTTAAATATATTTGAACAGTTTGTTGTCTTCTCTTTATGTTATTCAAGGAAAATGTACTTTGTTCTTCTAAAGCCAAGAGTGCATTTATCCTTTGAGAGATATTGGAATAATTTAATTCTTCAACCTGTAGCATCAACCTTAGAGAAGAAATTTCTAGCTCGATAGGAAAAATGGATTCTTGACCATAAACAATATGGAAGGGAGTGCAACCAGTTCTCACCTTGGTGGTAGTACAATCTTCCCAAAAGGCGTAAGTGAGCAGAGTGTGCCATTGACGAGGCTTATCTTCAATGATCCTCTTGATAATTCTAACCATATTTTTGTTAGTAGACTCAGATTTCCCTTTTCCTTGGGGATAATAAGCTGATGATGTAAAATGTTTAACCCCCAGTTTAGCTAGAAACTAAGTCAGATTAGCAAAAATAAAAGTGGGACCATTGTCCATAATAATTTCCAAAGGAAGGCCACATTTGGAGAAAATATTACTTTCAAGGAAAGAAATCACCTGCTAATCCTGTGAATGCTTAAGTGGGGAAATTCAATCCATTTCATAAAATAGTATGTGGATGTCAAGATAAAAGCTTACCCTATTGAAGATGGAGGATTAATAGGACCAATAAAGTCCAAACCCCATTTTGAGAAAGGAAAGTCAGGGAGGACAGGTTGTAAAGTCCTGGTAGAAAGACGTTCTTTCCCAGCGAACTTCTGGCACTTGTCACAAGATCTTGAAAAAATATAAGAATCACAAAAAATTGAAGGCCAATAGTACCCTTTCCTGATAATTTTAAAAGCAATAGTTATAGAAAAAAAGTGGCCTCCTACATGAATAAAAACATCTAAAGATCCATGGGTCTCTTGTAACAATTTATGTGCTTCCTCATTATTCACACAACGAAGTAACATACCATTGACATATATCCTAAACAAGAAGTCTCCTAAAATGACATATCTAGAAGATTCAAGACGAAGCCTTCTCGTTTGATGAGTATCTAAGTTATCTGGACATATTTGGTTTTGCAAGTGATACATCAGATCTTTATACTAGGGATGTTCAGCTACAGGAAGGATTTGATTGACAATGTAAAATAGTGCTGACAGAGAGCTATCTTGTTCATCAATTTCTTCACTCGCTTTTGCATGTTGAGCTAAGTGAAGGGATAAGTCACATCCCTTAATGGTTTTAGAAGTCATGATGTTTAGATCATGCTCCTAGATCTTGGAAAACCAATGTGCAAGCTTTCCTAAAAGATAAGTATGCGAGAGAAAAAACTTGACAATAGGTAAAGGGCCTTTTACTAGCGTGCGCTTACCTAAGATAAAGTGGCAAAAATTTTCAACAACTTTAACATGAGAGAAAGAATGTTTTTCAATATAAGAATATTTGAATTCATCATCTGACAAGCTTTGAATCATGTAAGATGTTGTTTTTTCATTAACTTGGTCATCACATTGTATGAGGATAGAAAAAATTGCTTCTTGTGGCATTAGTATATATAATAAATTCTTTCTCAAAATCCAGCGTCGCCAAAACCGGTGTGGAACTGATTGCCTTCTTGATCATTAAGAAATCATTTTTGATGTCATCATTCTAAGAAAAGGAGCGATCTTTCTTAAGGAGATTGTGAATTGGTTTGAACATTATATCAAAATCAGGAACAAACCTACGAACAAAGTTGATAATACCCATAAAGGATTGAACCTCCTTTTTGGAAGTAGGGGCAAGAAGATTTAGGATAGCAACAATCCTTTCGGGATCTATGCTTATTTTTTAATCAGAGACAATGTTCCCAAGGAGCTTGACCTTGGTAACAAGGAAGATAGACTTAGAAGGATTTAAAGAAATGTTGAATTTCCTGCATCACATGAGAACCTTTCTAAGATGACCAAAATGATCTGATCGGTTTTTTAAATATACAGTTAAGTCATCAAGATAAATCTAAATATTTTTTACGATTACATCATCAAAAGCTATTTGCATAGCTCTTTGGAAAGTGGAACCTGCATTAGATAAGCCAAAAGTCATACGTTCATAAGAGAATGTGCCCCAATGTGTAATAAAAGTGGTTTTATATTTATATGTCCTTTTTACCTTGATCTAATTATAACCAGAAACACCATCAAGTAAGGACATCATCTGTGACCCTGCAACTTGCTGCAAAATCATTTCCATATTAGGGAGAGGAAAATGGTCTTTTATGCTAGCTCTATTCAATGCACGAAAATCAATGCATAGTCTAATCTGACCAATTGTTTTCCGAACGGGAACCAAATTGGAAACCCACTCAGAATACTTAACAGGGAAAATTATCCCAGCCTTCAAGATTTATCCCAACTCCTTCCAAATAGTTGCTTCAAGTGCAGGGTTAATGGGTCTTTGTTTTTTCCTAACCAGTTTTATGCCCTCCTTGATAGGGATGGTATGTTGTATAAGAGCGGGATCAAAACCACGAAGATCCTCATAAGACCAAGAAAAAACATCTTGAAATTCATGAAGTAACTCAATGAACTTCAATTTTTCTTCATCAGTACATTAGGAACCTATCCTAACATTCTTTGGACAATCAGGTGTCCTAGTGTTCAAGGAAATGGTTTCACCCACTTTCCTTTTCAACTCCTCTTCTTTTTTTTTTTATTTGTTGCCAACATCACTTGATGAAAATTAACTTTCTAGAGGATTCAAGCCCTTTGGAATTTTTTTGTCTTCCATGGATATAATCTCCTTAGGCTTGTAAGGTTCATTTTGTATGAAAGCACAGATGCTCTCATCACTAGGGAAGACCTGCCATGACTCTAGATTTTCAGGGATATGAGGACAATACAAAGATTGAAAGGTACAATCAGTTCTTTGTAGCAAAAGTTGTCGAGTAGGAGAGGCTGAATAAATAGCTAATCTATTAGCCATTGAATTCAATTCCATTTTAACATGAGTGATGTTAAATGATAGCAAGTTCGAGATAAGTGCCCAAACAATTTGGGTGTTGCATTTCATTAATTTGTTGCTAGGAGAATATATCTTACGTACAAGGTTTACAAAAAGTTCAGAGTCCCCAAAAACTGTAAGGTGACCACAACCTAAATTATAAGCATTTCCAATGCCTAGCAGTAATACTTCAAATTCGGTGATGTTGTTAGTGCAAGCAAATTATAACCTATAGGAAAAGTTGTGAATTTTACCTACATGAGAGCACAAGATAATTCCAGCTCCATTTCCTTCATTGGAGCATGAACCATCAAAGTGCATAAGCCACTTCCCATCCTCTAGGTCAATTTGTTCCAAGGTAGTGTTGTCCTCATCGACAAAGATGGAGTACACTCCTAGGTCCTCTTCACATTAGGTTGTGAGATGCTTTCTATATAAGGTGAAATTCTTCCCTCACTTAGGACTATGATGTTCTTCCCATTCCGAGGAACAAATAAGTGTGTCTCATCGAGTGAGAGGTATCCACCTGTCAAAGCTTGCCAATCTCTTCCTAAGATGATTGAATAATTACTCACTGGCATGTCAATTACCTGAATATTAAGGGTTTTCCTTATTTCGGGATGCACGCACAAAACAAAGGTCACGTCCTTGATCTCGCCTATGGTTGATTGTTGTAAACTATTATAAGAGAGCATGCTTCTGGCATTTTCATTTGTACAAGACAAGCCTAGCTCTTCCATAATAATTTTCGACATTATGCTTGGGCCCGAACCGTCGTTGATAAGACAACAATGCGATATTTTTTCCATAATATTTACATAAATGAAAAACCAAGGATTTTTTACAATGTCTAAAATTATTTACGCCTACTTTATTTATAGTTGAGTCCTCTTCGTCCACCTCTTTAGAGAGATTGGCTACGACGGAAGTTTTTCCTTCCATGAATTTTTTTATATGCTTTTGTTACTCAGGGATGGAAACCATGTCCATGAGAGTAGCATTGGCCTTAATATTATCCAATTGATTGAGAATGTTGTATTTGGAAGAGGGAAGAGGGGAGGGAGTTCCTTGACAATCAGGAGTTTTAGTAACTTGTACAATAGAAGTTGGTGAAGATGAGGTTGTGATAGAAGAAGAACGAGGGGGATCATATTTTCCTTTTGAAGAATAGGATTTTTTCCTAGTATTTATGATCATGAAATCCTCTGGTTCTGCGAAATCTAGAAAAACAATGGTAGTTCCAGGCCTTTTTCCAAATATTTTATCTCTAACACTCTTATTTACCTCACAAGTACTTTCCTCATGGTGTTCCTCGCAAAAGTTACACCAACTGTGAGGCATGATGGCTTTAGGCTGAAAGTTGTTTTCATTAGGATTTCTAAAGGGTGGTGAAGAAGAAGATGAGGCCCTAGCGGTGAGTGAAGGGACATTTCCCTTTCTCTCATACACTATAATTTGATTATTCATGTCTTGTACAAGTTGTAAGAGGGAAGACATGTCTGTTTGTTTAATTGAGTCTCCCTTGGGAAGACCTCTTCTATCAAGTTGTTCCTCATACTCTAAACAAGTATGCAGAGTGGAACCAAGATTGTCAATAGATTTTTCTTCAAGCCTATGATGGTAGGGAGAAGGTAGAGAATTATAGTAATTCATAAAAGAGGCTTGGTTTTGAGGGAGAATAAGTTCGGGAATTTGGTTATATAACTTAGTGAAACGTAAGTTGAAAGACTTGATAGTATCACCATCTTTGTATGCAATGTTATTATATTCTCGTAATTTTTCGGCTAGGCTCTTAGACTGCCCATAAGTAGATTTGAACCAATAAAATAACTCCTCCCAAGTGGAAATAATCTTGGGACGAAGATCAAATAAATCTTTCGTTGCTTTCCCTTCAAGGGAATTAAAAAATAAGTGCATACAAGTGTCATTGTCATTGGCTCCTATGTTGTGACAGGCATTAGAAAATGCCACCAAGTGTTCATTCTTAGTGACCATGTTATTTCCTAAAAACCTAGGGAGATGCTCTTTGAATTTTGGAAGTGGACGAGTAGTAGGTGCTAGGTTCAGAGGAGAGGATACATGCCACGGACTAGTAGTAGCATCTTCTTTGAATTGAAAGAGTCCATACTTCTTTACGACCTTAGTGGGGTTGGTAGTATATTGGACAAGGACTTGATGGCTATACAAGCTACCAATCACTGATGAGGCTAAAGGTTGAGATAAATAAGCACCTCCAATGCCACCAAAGCCACCCACATATGCCATCTTGTGAACGATAGGTAAGGGAGAGAAAGACTAATTTTATGAGTCAGACAAAGTTCTCCTTAGAGTACCTTGTTGATTTGACAAAACAACATTTCTTCTTCCTATTTCAGCAATAGGTTTGATCTCAGGTGATAAACCTCTCCTAGAGATGCGAGGGTTTAAGGACACGAAAAGAAGATCAAAACTTTAGGAAAAATAAAGCTAGGGATGATTCCTAGGAAAAATGTTTGCAGACACTTATTTCTTGTTCAATCACTTCCCACAAGTGTTCAATATTAGCTCGAGTGTTAGCAGTTTCTAAGATGGTATTGAATAAGGTTAAAGCAATGCTGGGATGAGATTCCTAGGAAAAAATGTTTGCGTACACTCCTTATTTCTCTTAGTTCAATCACTTCCTACAAGTGTCAATATTAGCCTGAAAATAGCAAATGCAAGCATGGTATTGAAATGCTGCTAGCAATGCTAGTCCTGGTCTCTAAAATGGCCTAATGCATTGGGGCTGCCTTTGTACAGGCATTGTCGTGGACGAAAGAAAATAATCAAAGAATCAAAAGAACAAATATAAAACGTTAAACCAAACATCAACATAGCATAGGTAAAACCTCGTGAAAAGTACTCAACTTTGAAAAAGAGATAATTTTATGACCTCGAAAGGACCTCCTTTACCCCATAATTTAAATGTCTTGTCCAAGATGATTCAAATGAAAATGTCTCCTTGGTATAAGTAGGAGACTAGGAGGTTTTAGTCGGCCTAAAGCCGCATATAAATAAAATAAATTTCCACGGCCAATCTAATTACAACCAATGGCCCAAAGCCGACATAAATAAAATAACATTACTAATCTAATATGCCCCACTCAAGTGGTAATTTGTTTCTCACACATAGGGCTTGACATGCCCTCCCCTTGAGACAAGTGTTGTCCGCAACGCTTGAGTAACTCGATGCTTCTCAGATAAAAGACTCATCTTCCCAAGTGGAATCTTCTTCACTGCACTTCCACTAACAGATACTCAAATGGATCTATTCCTCAGCTGGCTTAATTCTTGTGTTGATGTGGCCTGTGCCCCACATGATTTTCCTCCTTCCTCGGCCAAGTTCTGGGAAATATAGCTCGAACTGGGATCTTGTCGCCTATAACTTCTTTTAAGCATGAAACATGGAAAACCTGGTGTACTCGTGAAGATTTGAACCCAACTCTTGTATGCCATAGTACCAATCTTTGCAACACCTTATAAATACAGTACTCTGGTGATAATTAATTATCCTTCCTGGCTTGGTTTTGAGGGACATCTCAGTTTGTATGGTTGTAGTCTTTAAAAATACCAAATCCCTCTACTTCAAAACTTCTTTCACTATGTTGATCTGCTTGTTGTTTATGTGATTTTGTGCCATGGTCGTGTTGTCCTTTTAAGATTTGGAGAAATTGTTGCTGATTCTCGATGCGATCTTCAACGCTTTGAACCTTATATTTTCTTTTTAGAGAAGAAGTGATGGAAGGAGGGTGGTATCCATAAAGCTAAGTAAATGGTAGCCATTTTTGTTGCAGCAGGAAAGGAAGTGTTATACCACCATTCGGCTAAGGGTAACCATTTGAACCATTGTGCTTGTTTATCGTAGAGACAAAGAAACAAAGGTATCCTTCCGAACATTTGTTCACTATCTCTTACTCTTTGTCCATCGGGATTGAGGATGATAGGATGAGCTATGAGCCACCTTGAGTACCCAAACAAGAAAATAATTATGTCCCAAAAATGTCCAGTGAATATAAGATCTCTCACAATTTACAATAATCTTTGGCTGCTATGCGTAGTTTCTTTTGAACTGCCCCCATGAATGCAGTGGAAATCGGCTCCCTAGCTTTAGGTTGGGTGAGAGTGCACAAAGTGTGTACTTGGTCGGGCCTATCAACAATCACCATGATGACACTCTTTTCCTTCAGACTTGTAACCCCTTGATGAAATCCATGGAAACCTCCTCCCAACTTAATTTGGGATGGATAATGGTTGTAAAAGACCCGGGTCTTAATTGTTTCCACATTTTATTTTGTTGGCAGAACCAAACATTCTCCGGCCACAAATCTTTGAATATCAATTTTAAGGCCATCCAAAACCTTCTGACTCAGCAAGGTGGTTTTCAAAATCCCTGAAAGTGCTCCCTCCTAACGAGAGGTGCAGCCTCCACAGCACCTTTTGTTTGAGTTGGGAGTTCCGTTACAAATATAAGCCATCTTATGTACCTTTCTACAGTGAATCATTTTCCATGTAATGTATATGATGCACCGGAATCCCCGGGCTGCAACCTTTCAATGAGAGTCCACAACTTTTCATTCTTCCATTCATCCCTTGTTTCTATTATCCAATCTGCTGGATGATCGAGATAGCACAGAAAGGCCTCACATCTTCATCCTTCTGTGAGAGTGCATCCGCCTACAACATTTTTCTTCCCTTTTATAGAAGATTTCAAAATCAAAACCCAATACCTTGGTTACCCAATACCTTGGTTACCCATATTTGTTGTTATTCTGAAGACAGTCTTTGTTCCAAGAAGTATTTAAGACTATCATGATCCGCTTTGACCTTGAAGTGCCTACCCATTTGTGTAAGGATGCCATTTCTCAATGCATGTAGTATTGCCATCATTTCCCTTCTCATAAAATGGGTTTGTGTAAGTCTCTTCCCTTGAGTGGTCGACTTTCAAAAGCTGGCCTTCCTTCTGCATTAGGACAAGACTAATTCCATTTCGCATGCATCACATTCCACACAAAGGTTTTTGTGAAGTCCTGAGTGGTCAAGATGAGCTTTTTACACATCACCTCTTTGTTGTTCAAATGATTTAGTTGCCTCCTCGAGTCCATGAAAATGCATCCCTTCTTTGTTAGTTTTGTTAAAGGTGCCTTATTCTTCCATAGTTCCGGTAACAAACTTATGTAGTAATCATTGTTCCCAAAAATCCTCTAAGATTTTAATGTTTTGGGAATCGCCACCCAGATCATGGCCTTTAATCTTGTTAGGGTCTACCTTGACACCTTCATGAGATACAATATGACCCAAATACTCTACCTCATCTAAAGAAACATTTGGATGGTTTAAGATATATATGCTCCCTTTAGTAGTTGTAGCACTTTGTCAACATGTTGCATGATTCTCCCAAGACTTCTATAGATTAGTATATCATCAAAAAATACTAAATACAAATTTTTCAAGGAAGGGCTTGAAATGGAATTCATCAACCCTTGGAATGTGGAAGGTGCATTTGTAAGTACAAAAGGCATGACAAAAAATTAATAATGGCCTCTTATGAGTTCGAATGCTATTTTTAGATATCTTCTTCCTTCAGCTATGATCTGATGATACCCTTAACGGAGATCCAATTTTGTGGAAATAGATTGCTCCATGTAGTTCATCTAACACCCATCAATCAAGGAATGGGAACTTATCGTTACAGTGATCTTGTTGAGCTCTCTATAATCCCACACATACTTGCTGGGTATCTTTCTTGAATACCATTACCATCAAAGTAGTAAGAACTTTGGCTAGGTCTACTGATGCTACCTAACATTTCTTCAACCATACTAATTTCACTCTTCCGCATATGGTATTTGTATGGTCTGGATGTTAGGAGGAACACCCTGTAGAATTAGGCAGAATTTCCTTAAGATCATGGATTTTCGGGTTGGTGTGGGAGACTCCTTGGGAATATCTTCAAATACTTTGGAATGCTTAATAATGATCCTTTGAGATCTTGAGGAATAGATGGCTTAGATGTTTGAACATCTAGTGAGCATAGTTTGCAATAATGCCTTGATGCCCCCTTTTCTATAATTTCACATACATTAGAGCTATCACCTTACCACAACAAATGGATACCTCAACTCAATTTCTTTTCCCTTCCAATAAAAATTTCATGAAAAGTTCTTGAAAATTAAAAGCCACTGCTCCTAATGATTGTAACCATTGGATTCCTAGGTACAACATCCGCCTCACCCATGGGTATAGCAATAATTGACTATTCATTACATATTCCCATAGTAAGATTTCACATCCATTGCATTTTCCTAAGGAATTGATAGTTCCTCCGTTTGCAACCATTACTTGAAACTCAATACCGATTATACAGCAATTGAGAGATCTTACCAATTTACGCTGAATGAAATTATGAGCACTCCTAATCAACTAGGACTATTTACCTTTTTTTTTATCCTTCGATCTTGAGGGTTTTGAGGAGTGCTAATTCCAGCCAATGCATTACACTACATCGTGGGAGTCAACTCTCGTGAGGAAATTTCTTCTACGCTTTCATCTTGAGACGGTTCTTGTTCTTGTTCTTCTTCCTCTTCACACCCATGGTAGAATACCTCTTCTCACCACACTTATGTCCCTCTACTCAGCATTTGTTGTCACAATTAAAGCATAAACCTTTTCTTTTCTTTCCCTCCACTATTGAGGTGTCAACCTTGTAGGTTGAGGTGTTTTAGGAGAAAGGGAGCATTGTTCCTCTCTATAGATGTTGTGGGATAGGTCCCTTCTCAGTAGCCATAGCCATATTTTACTTTCAACATTTCTTGCCACCTTAAATGTATTCTCTAATGATTTTGGCCCTAAAAGGTGCAACTCATGTTGAATGTTATCTTTAAAGTTCCTATGAATACACTTCAATCAAGTGCTCATGCATGGAATATCATCGGGTTACCTTTATATTCAATCTTTGGAAGTTTCTAATGTGCTCTCTGTGAATCTAAACCATTTTGTTTGAGATTTATCAATTATTAAAGAAGGTATTGCTCCTTGTATCCCTCATAGTGCTATCATTTCTTCCCAAGTGAAATTGTCCAAGGACAAGTGATTTGAAAGAACAAAGCCATCGCTACCAAACAACAAATTGATTAGGTTCTAAATATAAAGAAGCACACGTACTTTTGTGTATGTGGCACATTATGGAGATTCTCAAAGAATTGGCTCCATCCTAAGTGCATCCATGTGATTGGCCCTTGCCATCAAACTTCCTCATGTCAATCTTTTGTGGAACTGGTTGGTCTCTCTCTCTCAACCCCAAAGCTGGAGTTTCTCCATTCTTGATTCACCTTCTTGTGTCCACATCATGAATTTCATGGGATGCATTTTCACTTTCAGTGTCTTCTCCTGCTACTTAATTTTTTAATACTTCCATGATCTTAGCTTCCATTGAATCCATCTTAGTATCCAACTTGGATTCCATTGAATCCATCTTAGTATCCAACTTGGATTCCATTGAATCCATCTTAGCTTGTAGTTCATTTATGTCCTTAATGATTTCTTCAACACCTTTCATCAAGAGTCCAAGTAGGATTTTTTGGAGGCTTATTTGGTGTAGAAGTTCCTTTTTGGGTGGTGGCATGTTGGCCAAGTATCACTTTTGAACCTTTGATTTTGAGGTGGTTCTCATGACAATATTTATTCTGTTGTATCTCCCAATTTTGACCTTCCTCGGTATGAAACTTTATCTTATGTATTTCTCTAATATGTCTTATCTTCAATGCCATTGTGTCTGATCAAAATTGATGTGCCAAGTGGAATTTACAATAACTTCCCACAACCTGTTGATTTCCTTGGTCTTCCAGGAGATCTCACTCTAGTGTGGCCCCACACAAAATAATTGATATAAAATTCTTGAAACTCGCAATCTAAAATTGATTATAGACTGTCCACTTCATCTCAATTCAACCAAGCAACTGCACCTAATTTGGATACTCTGGGAAGAAGTTGTGATTTTTTTTTACCTGGAACAACTTCTTGATATTAGTCAATAGGGCTAGTCAGATATTCTATCTTACACAAGGTGTATCTATAAATTTAGGGATAACCTAGACCCAAAATTTTTACCACATTATTAGAAAAACTAATTTCAAATGGCCCTCAGAGTTCGTGGTCTCAAATGTTACAAAGTTTTATAGCGAAAATGCAAAGACTCATTTCAGGATGATTCCAGAACCCTATTCAGTACAGGCTATATCTCCGAAATTATATGGCCTCGGGAGATGAATTAGAAAGCAACACAACGTACTTTGATCCGTCTTCTAAATACCCTCCAAGCCTCTCCTTCCTCAAACGTTGTAGAAAAAAAAAAATTTATATCAAAAATGCCACGGTGTCTCAGATGTAGCAACGAAACCCTAAGACCTTTGAGCTCTGATACCATAACATGAACCAAACATCAATATAGCATAGAAAAAACCTCAGGAAAAGTACTCAACTTGAAAAGAGATAATTTCAGGATAATAAGCCTCTTCGAGGAGAAAACCTCCTTACCCCATTTAAATCTTCAAGTCCAAGATGATTCAAAATGAAAATGTCTCCTGGTATATATATAGGAGACTAGGAGGTTTAATGGCCTAAAGCCGACATAAATAAAATAACATTACTAATCTAAATTACAACTAATGGCCCAAAGCCAACATAAATAAAATAACATTACTAATCTAATATGCCCCAATTAAGTGGTAATGAGCCAATATTAGGGCTTAACAAAAAATTTCAATGATAATCATGCATACAATCAACCAGAGAGATATGGAACATCTCCCCAGTATGGTCGCCGAAATAAATGTTGAGGCAAAGATATGAATTATCTTACTCAAGCATTTTTGAATCTTGCCCGGCTAAGACAAGATAGTTGGGAATATCACCCTATGTTTTATAGCCTCAAAAATATTTTCCCAATCCAAAAGTATTAATTACAAGGGTTTAGGATGATATTTTATGAAAAGAATGTTGCAAAATAACATAATTTTTTTATATAATTTTCTAAAACATATATAGATTACATAAAGTAAATGTGGAGATCAAAACCAAAAGTAACCAAGTCATAGATACACACAAATGAGATAGAATAGAAATCTACTTTATTTCATTCCAAGAAATAAAAAGTATCTTTCTCTTTAAAAAATCCATGTGAGGGCATGGACCAAAGTCTAATTTAGATATCCTCAATGAAAACCATACAAACAAACTCTAACAAGAAGTAAAAACTAAAATTTATAATCTGGATAAGTTTTCCACAAACTGCTGCCAATCTGACTCTGCATAATATCCTTTATCATATATGAAACTTAATCCATAAACATACAAGTATACACAGACTATCAAAGATAGATCAACACCTTTAAAACAAACATCTGAATGATTTGGTTCAGTTATGAACCTTGTTGTCTACAATAGGACCATGTTGTCAAAAAGAGAATTAGGCTTTGAATGAACTCGAATGAATGAAAACTGAAACTATCTCATGAAAACAAAAGAGAAAACCTTAGTATTTCTTTCTCCTTCTATTATCCTCTTGTTCTTCCTTCTCATTTGGCTTTTATGCATTCCAAATAAGTTGAAGTAGTTCAACTAATTTCTTTATGTAAGTTAGTTAAACTTAACTAATTTTATTTTAGGAGAAGTAACAACAATAATAATAGTTAAAGGTCTTTATTTAATAATAACTAAGTAGGTGGGACCCCTTGTGACTCCCTTCTTTTATTCTTTACAAAACTAAACACAATTAGATAATCATTTAAACGCATGTCTCCTTGTAGCTCCCATAAATACTTCCAAAACTTGAATATTAAATATCATAAATAATTCAAACCATATCCAAAAATATGTAAATATCCACATTATCCAAAAAATAGCTTATTGTCCAAAACTTTCTATAGACCACTGTCTTCAACAACTCAATCATAAAACACATAAATTAAAATCCATACTTTCCACTTTGAGAGATAATCTTTTTTCTATCACTGTTGTCCCCTTTGGACTTCCCAGAAGTATCCTTTGGTTGATTCAAACCTTGAGGCTTAATCTCACTAATAACATGGGAACAATTGTCCTTTAGATGCATATGGGAGGACACTGATTTTGAAGAGTCATTTGAAGGAGAGGAAAGGGAGGCAACAACTTTACCTTTATATTGTACATGGGGGACATCTGTTTTAATCCATTTGCTAGCATGAATGCACAGGGGAAATTTGAACATTAGGATTTATAGGTGGTGGAGGGGGTAATGACAAATTGGGCCAGCTACGATGGTGAGAGACTGTCGGATTGACAATATCTTTCAATCCATAATTCCCAAGTACTTCTAGTTGCAAGGACACATGAGGAGGCACAGGAATACCAGAGATATTTTGAGGCTAGAAGGGAGGTCTCTATGGTTAGGGTTGAACTATCCCTTGCCCAATCCAGTTGAAGAACCCAACTTGAAACAGTTGGTTCAACAAGTGGGGGTCAACATCAAAATGACTTGAGAATACAGGCCTTTTAGGTCCTTTGTTCCAGTTACCTCTTCCTCTATTATTTCAGCCATGGCTTCCCCTGCTGAAGAAACTCATCTTGTATGCAGCAATTCATCAGTAACTAGCCCTTAATAGACCATACATGACATTTTGTTTGCATGAAACAAAGTTTGGCTCAGAAATTAACATGATACCCATGCAATTCAATCCGTAATAAATTATTTAATAATTTTCAAGTGAGCAGGGGGTGAATAGAGTTCATGGGACATTTGGAGGGATTGTAATGAGCGAAAAAGTGGTATCATGACAGGGGACAAATACATGAGTACTGCTCAAAAATTCATTAAATAATTTAATTGTGCAATCAATACCAAAATTATCAGTTGCCACCTATTTTTGTGTCACATCTTTTGTCACTGTTATACAGAATTTTTAATTTATTTTATAGAACAAGGTGTGTAAAAATTAAATTGGGATTATGAGGGGGGTATAATGAGTGAAAAAGTGATAGTATGAGAGGGAATAAAATATGGATACTATTCATAAGAATAAATCAAATCAAACAACAACCATTACTCTATTCATACCTCATAATCTAATAAGCATTCACTTTTAAAACCAAAACCATTTAACTGTCACTTCTTTACAGAATGCTTGCTGACTTCAAACCAAACAATTCATATGCCCAAAACACTCAATTATAGCAGCCCTTGCATCTATACAATATCTATAATAACAATCAGAATACCAACATTGCTATTTTATGATAACATAATAATTCGTTGAGCCACAATCATTCATATTCCAATGAAAAATCCCTTTCCTTTTAAAACCAAATAGAAATATGCACAATGATTCCAGCCATCCACATCCAATATTTATTCCTTAAACTCAAATAAGAATAGGCCCATTATTAACCACCATCTGTCGACTTTCCAAAAATTGTTCGACACAATCCACTAGGCATTAAATTCATAATCAGGCCCCAATTCAATCACAGACAAGCATTATCAACATACGTATTGATTCGAAATAGAATTCAACCAATAACATGCAAATCTGAGCTTGAGATTCTCTTAAATTAAACAAGTACAAACTTCTTTTAAAATAAATTCCCAACAAGAGACAGAACCAAATCGTGCCCATGGAGAAACAAAACCAAATCCTACCCAATAGACCAAGCACACACATGTGTCTCTTTTACCCTTGACAGGATTGAAACGAGATCAAGATCATGTTTAGGGTTTAACACAAAAAAGGAAGTAAGAACAAATAGCTCGACCACATGAGATAGTCTTCAAGACACAGACAACTCGTGCCTTTTAAAAATCACCATAGACACATAACCTTTAACCCAAAAACTTGACAGTGAGGGTACCAAAACATAACATTCATCTATCTCCAATGGATAATCGATAGAAGAGAACTCTTAAAAACATTGTGAAAATAAATCCTGAGCACAACTCGTGGCCAACCAAACTTATACAAGCTTCCATTTAAAATTCTGGGTAATGCTAAAACCCAACTGTCCAATATTTCCAGCAATAGTGATAATAAAGGTAATGCCATGAAAAATGACAGCTCGGGGCTCAGACAAAACATGGAAAACAACACTCCCACTCTTTAACAGTTCACATTGCAACCCAGTGAAACAAAACATATCAACCACAAAGATGAAAATGAATGATAAAACTTAACACCAAGACTGGTTGTAGACCGATCCGCCAAAACTCAGAGCTTTGCAAAACCATAATCATAATTTTCCATAGAGAAGCAGACCAAAAAAACCCCAAGCTAACCGAATATGTTTTTAACCAATAACCTAATGCAAAAGCTACACACAAAAAATAATGTCCATTCTTCTTATTCAATAACCCAATGGTCTAGAGTATTCACATAAGAAACCATAAGAACAACACTGATACACAGTCAAAATCTTAAGAAAAGCACAGACCTCGAGCAATTCTGAGCCAAAATTTATTCATAACATAGATGAACCATCATGGATGAAAATAAAGGAACCATACTTGGTAAATATTGCTCGAGGGGAAGAGTTAGAATGTTTCCTTCATTCATAACCAAAAATCACAGAGCATCAACAACTACCAGAGCCGAAAAACTAAATGCAAGTATGGCTAAGGTGACGGGCTCGAGGGTTGTTTGAGTGACATGCAATAAATGAAAATTGCTTCCTTCCACAGTCTCATTCAATTCGACATACAAGCCAACCAATCCACCATAACATTAACGATTAAATCAAACAAATATCCCATTGCTATATCCATTACATAGTGCACTAACCTAAGTCATGTCAAAATATTTTAACAATAACCATATGTTATAACGTTATCACATATGCCTCTCACATAACCTTTAACCAAAGCGCATAAGTTTAGCAACAAGGGTCTATACAACTTTCTTTTATCACAATTACATATAACCTTAGGGATTGAGTATAGTCCTTTTTTCCTTTTTTTTAAGCTCCTATTTCATCCTTTTGTAAAAAATCATATGTGAAATAATCAATTGATGTTTAATGCATAAACACAGAACCTGTAAAAATAATCCTTTTATCCATAGTACAACCATAATTTGCGAGTGACCATCAACCATCTAGTCATACCACAATCAACCAACCATCTTATGTTGCCATAACGATTAGAACCATGACTTGAATCATCATCTGTAGAAGACTATGATGGCATCATTATAACAACAAACAAAAATATAAGTGCAACACATCCATCATAGCGCCACTAGTCTACAAGGGGGTCCCACCTACTAGTTTATTATTATTATTATAAATAAATAATAGATCTTGGAAATCATTTGTGAGCAGTATTCATCATTGTGATTTTAAACGTCAACACAGTGCAACAATTTAATTGAATGCACGACACAAAATGTACATATACAATTTAAACTGTACAGACTGATTCAGTTCAATTTGTATAGAAATTGACGGCTCAATTGTATAGATGAAATGACTATGCAAAGTACAAAAATTGTGGTAGGCAGTGGTTGTACAGAATTGTATGACACATGTACAAAATTGGTGGTTGTTGGAGAATGAGGACAACGATTGTACGGATTCAACAACTAGTAGCTAAGTAAGAGCTGCTTATTTTTTTATTATTATATATATTGTAAATAAAAGAGAGAATATGTATTACCTTAAAAACTTCAAAAAAGTACAATGATCCTTTCTTGCCACCTGTTCCACCACAACAGGAAAACCAAAATAGGTGGTTCACCAAAACATTTAATAATCATAACCATTTTTTCACAATTCATCTTTCCAAATGTCATACTACTAACATTAGACATGTCAGGTGTCATGCACCAGATCTCATGGTCACCATGGTTGTAGTTATAGGTCATTAAACTTAACAAAACTAAAAAGAGTCATTTCCTTAAATGTAAAATGAGATAAAAGCTAGAGATTTGGAAAACTCAGACGTCCATCGATGTTGTAGGTGAAGACAAACTTTTGTCTATAGGTTGGATTACGTGTTTTCTCCAGAGCATATGATAAGGTATCGAACAAGACGTCCATGTGTCGGCTAAGAGTGTGTTGATTCTGAGTTTTATCCTCTAGGCTTCTCCACATGTCAAATATTAATTGCAGGTGGTCGTCTGAGAGGCGATGATAGTGGGGAAAAGTATACTCGATTTTCCCCTCTGCTTCCCCCATATCCATATCAAAATCTGCATCTGCTTCCTCTTCCACTTCCATGTCTCCTTCCTCATCCAACCCAAGGCTAGAGTTCTTGGCAATCCAATCTACCAGCCAACTAGGGGGAATTTATTCCTCCACCATGCAACTTCCATACTCCATAGGTCAGGCTTGGGGCCTAGTGATGATATTGGGCTACTGCAAAGGAGGAGGAATTTCTTCTTCCATGGGGCAGCTTCCCATGACATACAAATTTTCATAAGGGGGAGGTGGCAAGTTTTGGGCATGAAGGGAGGAAGGGGGAGTCTCAGTCCAATTTTGACCTCTTCCAGGGGAGCCAGATGGTGGGAGGGGTTGTGAAGGGTCACGACGGTTGCGCCTTGCAATGAAACTGTAATACAGTGGTCCCCTTTTGGGTTTTCCATGCTCTCTGGGCATGATTGAAGGATAAAAGTGAATACAGGGTGACGGAGGTGAAATCCAAGCTAATGGAGTTACACATATGAAAAGGAGAATGATAGAGGTGACTAGTCGAGGGAGGGAGGCAACGTGAGGAGGTTCACCACAAGAATGGACAGGAGGTCGAGAGAACTAGAGAGGCAACATAAATTGGTGAATGACAGAAATCCCTAGAGCTCTTACCTTCATATCGACTGATTAAATGTTGGTGGGGGTGACATTAAATCCAAGGTGACATTAGCCTAAGGATGAGTACCTTCCATAGAGCGCCATTGTTGGTTTGCATGCATATCCATTAAATTTCTGGAGGTAGAGAAGCGCACTACCATAAGTGTGATGGTAAGGCCAATCATTCAAATGGTGTAGGGATTAGAGCGGCAGCTGGGGCTAATAACTCCCCAGGCTGCCAGGGCACCACCTCCCACACTATTTCCAGATGTCACCCCATCAGGGGGTATATATATTAAAAAAAATTAATACTTAACCTTTTTTTTACTTTTTTTTTTTAATGGAATAATATTATATTGAGTAAAAATGTATAAGAATGTGAATGAGATGATACAAATGAGAACTGAGGGTTGTATATATACCCACATAGGGGTTCCCTTTTCATAAGAGACATGATATTTCATCAGGAAGGTGTATCTTCATAACATATTTAGTTATTGAGTATTTATTTAATCATTATCTATTTATATGTATATTTGTGTTCGTAACATATTCTTGGCTAGTTTGACTACCCCTTGATTTTCACAGAGTAGGGGTGTTGGATCTGTATTTTGGATCTTCATGTATGAAAGCATCCTTTTGAGCCAAACTTCCTCACAAAATCCTTTCATTGATCCTCTATATTCTACTTCTGTCGATGAAAGGGATACTAAATTTTGTTTCTTTTTGGTCCATGATTGCATTGATGCCAAGGATGAAAATATATCCAGATGTTGATTTTCTATCATCCACACAACATGCCCATTCTGAATTTTTAAACCCACATAGCCTAGGGTATTTTATTCTATTGTATTAATTCCAAATTCAAATGTCCCTTTCAAATATCTCAACACTCTCTTTGCTAAAATGTAATGATCTACCTTCAACACTATCAATAAATTTGTAAATGAAGCTCACAATGTAACTCAAATTAGGCCCAGTGGCTACAAGATATATCAAGCTCCTTGTTGAATACCTCTAGATCGACTCATTAATTGACTTAGAGTTAGTCTTGGTTGAGAGATTCACCCATTTGTACATAGGTGTAGACGATAATTGAAATATATCATTCTAAACCTGTCAAGCAAACTCCTAGAATATTTTGTTTGTGAGACAAAAATGTTGCTACTTGTTTGCCAAACTTCTACACCTAGACAGTAGTGTAGGGATCCTAGATTAGTCATATCAAAATATTTCCTCATATTAGATTTGATCTATCCAATAACACTTGCCTCACTACATGTAATAATGATGTCATCTACATACATCACAAGTAGAATGATATCATTACCAACACTTTTGACATATATATTGGAATATGAAGGACTCCACTAGAAACCTTATTCATCCAAGTATCTATCAATCTTAATGTACCATGCTCGAAGTTCCTAATTTAGTCCATAGAAAACCTTCTTAATTCTAAAAACATGATTCTCCTTCCTTGGAACCTAAAACACATATGGTTGATACATGTAGACCTCTTCTTTTGAATCTCCATTAAGGAAGGCACTCTTCATGTCCATTTGATGGACCTTCCAATCAAATTGTGCTACTATGGCCAGAACTAGTTGGATGGTGCTCATATTTGTTGTAGGATCAAAGGTATCCTCATAGTCAATTCCCTGTCACTGAGTGAACCCTTTTTCAACCAACCATGCCTTGTACTTATCAAGTGTACCAATTTCCATGTACTTGACCTTGTACACCCATTTGCAGCCAATGGGTTTCTTCCTTGGTGGAAGAGATGTGAGATACCAAGTCTGATTTTCCATTAAATTCTCATGTTCAGTTGCCTTGGCCTTCTCCCATTTAGGTCACTTTTTTTCCTCCTCAAACACTTTTGGTTCATATACTTCCTGAACATTGTCCATTACAGAAAAAATGAGTATATTAGGTTTCTGTCTCTTTTGTTTCTCGATGATTATTCCTTGATCATTTCATTTGTATAAACATCTCAATGATTTTTTGCCACCACTTTGGTATTTTCTTTGGACATTCCCTACTTAAATTGTCACTGTGAACTAGGCTACTTGTATTATATCCTAAAAACTCCCCATGCTCATAATCCTCCCTTATTTCAGGTGGAGATGCCTAAAGCTTGATACCTAGATACTTAGTTGCAACAAGCTATTTTTCTAGGATTTTGATCTCTGAAGAAGTCTGGAAAGGTCTAGATTCCTCATCTACTATGAAATTTTGCTATAGATCAACTAATTGGTGTTAACATAAACCAATGTGTAGGATTTATGATTTTCAATGTACCCCATGATCATCAGTTTCTTTCTCTTTGAATCTAACTTGGATATCTTTTCATTTGAAATCCATTCATAAGTAGTAGAATCGAATACCTTAAGATGACCAAGTCTAGGATTCCTCCCAAACCATGCTTTCTTTGGAGTCTTAGGATTCACCACCATCCTTGGAAATCTATTCAACAAGTAAAATGTTGTGAGCACTACCTAAGCACAAAACATATTTGGAACACACATATTCTGCATCATACACCTAGCCATATTTGTGATTGTGTGGCTCCACCTCTCAACCACTCCATTTTGTTGTGGAGTGTAGGGTGTAGTGAACAATCTTTTAATCCCATGTTTTGCACAAAATTTATTGAATTATTTACAACATAATTCTCCACCATTATCATACCTAATAGTGGTAATGTGACAAACTTAATCTTTTTCTACTAATACTTTGAACTATTGAAACTCATTAAAAACACCATAATTCATTTTCAAAAAATACACCCACATCTTCCAAATGTAGTCATCAACAAAAATAAGGAAATATCTAGCATCGGTGATGGATACCATTTTCATTGGTCGACAAATGTCTACATGAACCAACTAAAGGGATATCTTCTCTCTCCAAGATTGTCCTTCATAAAATGGTGCTCTGTATTACCTCCCTACTTGGAAATCTCTACACACACCCTAAATATGGCACTGAATATCAGGAAGTCCATCTACATGATTCTCTCAAGCCAACTAGGAGAGGTAGTTCAAGTTAAGGTTCCCATACTATTGATGCCAAATTGTAGTGATGTTTGATGCACTCTTGGCTACCAATTCCTTCTCATTGACTTATCCAATATCAACCAATATGAATAGTCCATTATCCTGCACACCAAGAGCAATAGTATTCTTGATCACCTAGTCAACTATATAGAATTTTTTATTGCTAAAATTGACATCTAGATGGGGGAAATTCCTTATAATCTAACTCACTAAAAGCATATTAAGATCCATACCTGGCACATAATACACATTGAGAAAAATTAGTGTTTTTTCTCCGAAGGAAATCTACACATTACTTTTTCCAACTACTGTGTACTCTTCCCCATCGTTGAAGATCACTAAATCCTTCAAGTAACATGCAATGTACTCCGTGACCAAGTCCTACCTATTAGTGAAGTGTCATGAAGCACCCAAATCAATGTACCTAGCAAATTACCTATGTTGATCAAATTGATTCTTGGTCATGTGTGAAAATAATGATGGCTCGTCCTCTATATGCTCTGTGACATGAGTCATTCAATGAGGCCAACCCTTGTTGTTTTTTTTGATGTCCAACCTTTTCCTATAGTGCTTCTTCATATGGCCCACCTTGCCACAATAGTGATAGGTGATTATATTCAGGATCTTGGTTGCATCTTCATCATTTCCTTGACCTTTCATCTTTTCCCATTTTCCTTTTCCCTCGACATTGATTGAAAAGGCCTATTATAAACCCTCTATCTCACCGATTCTACCAAATTCATTCTTTCATTTGTCTTATTGTAACGTATTGCATATCTAATCAAACTTTAGGTCAATATTTTGTAGTGGTGATGTTTATGGTTTCAATAAAGTGCTTGTAAGCACGTGGTAATATTTTTAGTGTGATTACTTCCATGTCATCCTCTTCAATCTTCCAATCAATGGTAGACAACCGTTCTCCGATATCCTTAATATTGAGTAAATTCTTATGTAATGATGCATTCTTATCCATTGTGATAAAAAACAACATATTCTTTAGGAAGAAGGTTCGACCCTTGTTCGAAATCTCAAGAAACGCTTTCAAATGCTTCCAAATATATGTTGAAGTATTCCCTTTCTAGACCTTAAAAATCATATCATCTATCACAAATAGCTTAAGCAACATTACTGCTCCTCTATCTCACTCATTAAATGTGTCCTAGTCTTTACTCACAAATTATGGTTGAGTATCATGACATAGGAAAATAGCAACCAAGCACATGTATTTAAAAATGATCAACACATGTTGCTTCCACATATTGTAGTTCTTTCCATAAAACCTATATCTCCCTTATAACATGATGTTAGGTAAAGAGGTCATAGATACAAGTCAAAATGTAGAGAAATATATTGAATAGAGAAAAATATGTGTTCTTCCCTCTCTCAATCTGCAATCCTAGGGTAGGAATACCAATATATTGGCTCTAAACTATTTAAGCAACCATGTATCACTGAAAAACACATAGATCTACCCAAAACAACCCAAAAATATATAGGTTTTTCCAAATCTACTTAAAAAATAGCCCAATAAACCAAATATCTACTCTCAAACAACTGAAAAACACACAAATCTTCACATATTTTCTCTCAAACAATTCTAAAACAATCAATTTTTCTAGAAATCAACACCAAATAAGTCAAATTCTACTTGCATCTACTGAAAAATAATAATTCAACAACCAATTCTTTCAAATCTACAAATTTGGGCATCAATATAGGAAAGAATAAATTGAATCTGCTCCAAAATCCTCTAAATTGAAAAAAATTCAGAAATTTTACTTAAGAATAGGTCTGAACAACTCAGATTTATGTTTTGGTGGCTAAAATCAATGATTGAATTTCCGTGGCTCAATCTTCCCACCCCCCTTTTTCTCTTTCTTCTAGAAACCTAATCTGCAGGTTTCCATATTACTTTTCTTGAATATTAAAAACAAAACAATACCTGGTTTCAAATGATCCAAAACCCTTTTCTCTCTTTGATGTGTCACATTGGAAATCCATCGATCTGTCTCTATTAGTAGCAATTCCTAGGTCTTCACACTTGCATAGACTTTGTGGGGCACCTAGACTGTTGAATTTGTAAGAGTGGAAACCTTGTCTTTCAAAGGCCCAAAACACTTGATACGACTTCAAGAATGTTGGGCTCTGATACCATATAGTGATAACTATTTAATTTTCAAGAGCTATGGCTCATGCATTTTCTTTAAAAACAAAATTTAACTTTTACTTGAACCATAACTATTGCAGCAAACCAAGATCACAAGAAGAATAACCATGCACAAGAACACAAGAATTATCCTGGGAAACCCTTCTCAACAAGGGAAGAAAACCCAACCAATCCTTTGCTATATTCTTCAAGAGAAAGACCTCCCACACCATCACCAAACCTAGCATACAAGAGGGTGTTCTAATTCTCATAATTTCAGAGCACAACTTCTGAAATCACGAGATGACACAATGATAAGTGTGTTTCCTTAATGGGGATTCACCTTTATTTATATAAGACTTATCACATCAAATGATGTGTCTATTGGCACAATAGGGCCGACCTCAATAACTCAAAATATAAATAATAATTACCATATTAATTATCTTTTACATTAATTATATTTTACATTGTGGTGGGGTCGACCTGTACCCTTTACATCACAAATAGGGCTACATGTAATTCTGACTCTTGAAAAATATATCAAGGGATCTCATACACCCACTAGTGTTCATCCACTAGGGGCACATCCATCTGTGATCAACCACAGGTATGTCCACATCTCTATCTCACTGTGTCTCACAGGAGAACCACACTCACTAGTGCTCAACCACTAGGATCACATTCACCTATGCTTAGCCATAAGCATGTCCAACTCAACATATCTTCTTTCTCATTGTGTCTCATAGGAGAATAAATTGGAGTATCATATCATCTCAACTCTCTGCACAGAGGAGGCCAATACATCGTTTCATCTTTGTCTCGGAGAGAATGATACACCCAACTCATGGGCTTCCCCACACAGGGGTACACAAAATTCCATCTTTGACTCATAAAGGAACCACACACCCAACTCATGGGCTTCACCACCTCACATGGGGGCACAACATTCCATCTCCATCTCAGAGAAGAACCACACACCCATTTCATAGGCACACCCAACTCATGGGCACTCTCACGGGCTGACTCACTCAGTCTATATCCTAGAGGATGTCTCACACAACTGTAATCATAAACACTCCCTCTCATCTAGGGAGGAATTCTCCACCATGCCAAGTATCTCATGTAATTACTCAAACTTCATCTTGGCTGTAATCCTCAACACTCCCTCTCAGCTAGGGAGATAATATTCACCAAACTAGGTCTCTCACAAAAGTAATCGAACTTCATTTCGGCAAGTGATTTGGTGAATATATCTAGGATTTTCTCATGTGTAGGAAGGTATTTCATGCGTATTTATTTCCTCTGCACCATGTCTCTGATATAATGCTATTTTATCTCAACGTGTTTCAATCTTTCATGAAACATAGGGTTCTTAGAGAGATTCACACAGCTCTGGTTATCACAATTAATGATAAGATCCATCTCATGATCAAATAAGTCTGTCAAAAGTTTGTGAAGCCATATTGCTTCGCAGACTTCCACACTCAATGCTATATACTCTGCTTCTGTGGTACTCAAGGCCATAGAGCTTTGTTTCCTGATGCACCAGGAAACCATGGCAGACCCCAAGGTTAAACAACAATCGAATTTTCTCCTCTGGTCCACTGTGTTCTTTGTCCACTCTGCATCAGCATATCCATGCAAACTCAAGTCCACACTGGAGACATATCTCATGCCATATCCAACTGTGCCTCGTATATATATCAATACATGCTTTGTTGCTATCCAATGAGTCTATTTCGACTGACTCATGAATTGACTAAGTACATTCATTGCATAACATATATCGGGTCTGATGTTAACCAGATACATCAGTAATCCAATCAGTTGTGGATCAATCTCATTTGAATCATCATCATTCATTTTCTTCAAATCCATCATCATTAATGTAGGCATGGAATTGCATTTTGTCATACTGAACTTCTTTAATATCCCTACTATATATTTTCCTTGACTCAGGAAAATCTCATTAGTTCTCTTCCATACTTCTTGTCCCAAGAAGTAGTACATCATACCTAGATACTTCATCTCGAAATCATAAGTCAAAGCTTGCTCATATTCAACAACAAGGCTTCCAAGCATGAGGTGTCTACTTTAGTTCATACAGGGCTTTCTTCAACCTGTACACATGATATTTCTCGTCGTATATCACAAATCCTTCTGGTTGCTCGATGTAACCTTCTTCCTCAATCTCAACATTGAGAAAGGTTGTCTTTACATCCATCTAATGTAGTTTCCAACTAATGGATGATAGTATGGATGGAAGTGTATTGGGCTACTCGATCAAATGTCTCATCATAGACAACTCCCTCTGTTTGTGGGAATATTTTGGCTACAAATTTTGCTTTATATTTCTTGACACTTCCATCAATTGCATGTCCCTCTACCCCTTGCAGAGTTTGTTGAGTTTAGACATGACTTTTATGCCCTATTGAAATATCTCTAAGGATATCAACTGAAGCAGCTGGATTAACTGAAATAATGGTTGTCTCCCTCTGAACTGCTGAAAGGGAGAAGGCAATGTCTCTTCCTTATTCTCAATTAGTTTGGCTCCCTCTAAGTCAAGTCATTCCTTCTGAAGTCTTGAAGGATAAACATCTTCCTTTGTTGTTAACCTACCTAGAACAAGGAAACAAACGAAAGGAAACAAGACAAGAATATCTCCCAGAGGAGATTCATGAGTATATCTATAGAATCAAAACAATTTACATATTGTTGTCACAACTACAATACCTATTTGTAATGTAGAAACCTTAGAAATGTAGATTAGAGGCATTCTAATTAAAACAATCAAACCTGGAGTCTTCACTTCTAGTGTGTTGTTCTTATGAATGCACCGAGACCTCTCTAGGTCCATGATTGCACCAAGGGTTCCTTCCTCCTTAAAGTACCCTTATGACAATGATGCAAATAATACATATACAAGTGCATACCTGAGAGTGTACACCAATGGAGTTTTTGCTTGTTTGTCAATGTCATGATGAGCAATGACATTCCTCACTTGTTTTCCATATACTAGAATGCACATTATGTTGTTGTAGGTTCTTGTGGACACTTTCCACTACTATATTCTATAACCAGACTTGTTTTTCTTGTAGCCACATGTACCACACAAGTATCTGACGAAGTCTGCATCAACCTTTACTATTGTAACTAATATGAGAGTATCACATGTTAGCAATGTTTCCCTTTTGTTGGTGATCCAACTTGCTATGATTGTTTTAGCTTATCAAGGTCATGTCCATTGTTGACATTAAAAAAAATTCCAAACATAGTGTTTTAGCTATCCTTTTAGCTCCTGTTGCTACTCAAAACTGTTACAACTTGACTTCAAATCTGTGATTAAAGGTTTCCTGAAATCGTAGATGACACAAGTAGAGATGATGAAATTTCTTTGTTGCCTTTAAACTGTAAAAGGTTGGTAAATATTAGTTTTCATTATGACCATTATTCTTAGCAACAGGTCGGCCATTCTTGTCCTTAACTTATAAGTACCAACCAGTACAAATTTCCAAAATAGAGTTTTGTTAATGACTCACAATCTGGTCTATAATCAATATCTTCAATGTACTTAGGCAAGAGATTATAATTTCCTATGGAGAGAACTTCAAGACTATATGGAACCTCATAGGAAAGAAATCAACAAAATCCTTCTATATTTGTTGGGATATACACCAACACCACCATTAAATACTTACATCAATATATGACATCAAAAGATGACAATATGGAGCAATATGACAACCTTTTATTGGATAACAACCATGAAAACACAGTATATCCCAGATATGATATTATAAAAGTTGTAAGAGAACAACCAGATCTCTTATGTTAGCAAAGTCCCCCACAAAAAATATTGGGTTTCAACAAGGAAGCAAATGACATCCTAATAGAGATATAACTCATAATTTAGAGTTGGCCACAGGTCTCCTTGTGTTGTCACAAGTATGTGGTTTATGGATGAGCTTGTTCCCAAGCCTGCAACCATATTTAAGGAGAGTTATCACAAAAATTTACTAGGTCTAGCCCCTTCAATTTTTACCACAAAGATTTGAGGAGAGGTATTCCTTCTTCCTTCATACCTTAGGGATCTTCCTTCTGGGCTGCGAAAGCTTTAGATTTCACCTCAGAAAGGGTTCAAACCCTATTCATTAAGGGTCTGTTGTTAGGGTCTTCTGCGGAATATTTAGAGGGGCCTCTCCCTTGCTATAGTTTCCTCTTAGGGTCTTCAACAGGGTTTGGCCAGGCCTGCGGCCAGCCTTAACCTTCACCAAGGATTTAAGAGGAGTCTGGACTCAATATTTACCACATAATTTCAAAGGGAGGTTAGACCCTCTTCTCTTTACACCTATGACAGATTTTTGGCAGCCCTTACCTTCAACTTTAATGTGTAATGATCTTCTTCAAGCCTGCTCTGAATCCATGTTGAATTTTCAATGAGCTATGGCTCATGCATTTTCTTTAAAATTTTTGTCGAACTTTTACTTGAACCATAACTACTACAACAAACCAATATCAAAAGAAGAATAACCATGCACAAGAACATAAGAAGTATCCTGGGAAACCCTTCTCAACAAGGGAAGAAAACCCAGCTAATCCTTTGTTATATTCTTCAAGAGAAAGACCTCCCACACCATCACCAATCCTAGCACACAAGAGGGTGTTGTAATTCTCATAATTTCAAACCACAACTTCTGGAATAATGGGATGACACAATGATAAGTTTGTTTCCTCAATGGGGATTCACGTTTATTTATATCAGACTAATCGCATCAAATGATGTGTCTATTGGCACAATAGGGTCGACCTCAATAACTCAAAATATAATTAATAATTACCATATTAATTATCTTTTACATTAATTTTATTTTACATTATGGTGGGGACAAACTATACCCTATTCTAGGGGCACATCCATCTATACTCATCCACAGGGATGTCCACATCTCTATCTCACCGCATCTCACAGGAGAACCACACTCACTAGTGCTCAACGACTAGGATCATGTTCACATGTGCTCAAGCACAAGCACGTCCAACTCATCAGATCTTCTTTCTCACTACGTCTCACAAGAGAATCATCTAGAGTATCGCATCATCTCAACTCTCTGCACATAGGAGGCCAATACATCATTTCATCTTTGTCTCAGAGAGAACAATACACCTAACTTGTGGGCTTCCCCACACAGGGGTACACAACATTCCATCTCCGTCTTAGAGAGGAACCACACACCCAACTCATGGGATTCACCACCTCACATAGGGGCACAACGGTCCATCTCCATCTCAGAGAGGAACCACACACCCATCGCATGGGCACACCCAACTCATGGGCTCTCTCACAAGCCGACTCACTCAGTCTGTGTCCTGGAGAATGTCTCGCACAACTATAATAATCAACAATAAGATGAAAACATAAGTAGAATCAAGATTGCATTGATAATGAGAAAGAAAAATATTTCTTATATAGAGTTACAAGCTAGTCCAGTCAATCCACTTTATTAATGTGGGATAGACAAAAAACACACCAAAGTGAATTAAAGCATAAAATAACCTAAATTTTTAGTGACTTGATTAATGCCTATCTCTAAGATCTAATTGAAAATTATAATGTGATATGTACTTTAACAAAAATATGTTAATTGGCCAACCTAGGCTTGATATGGCTAGGTGGTCATTTGTGGAATCTAGAGTGAAGTAGCATATGTGAACCATGTCCAAGGATCAATAATGGTGTAGATATATTTTTTGGGTAGGAATGACCTCCATAATGATTTAGGATCAATTTTGAGATGTTATAAGGTCCTCCATTTATTGTTGAGCTATTAACATTCGGTGACTATATGAACATTATGGAGTTTTTTATAATATGAATTATACTAGTAATTTTGTTAGAAATAACCATGTGTAGTGTGAAGATGGGAGGTGTGAATGGAATTGGGGGAGGAAAATAAAGTGGTTGACTAGATTATCTATGAGAACTTCTTCCCTCTCTCAATCATGTGGATGTCATAAATGTTTATAAGATTGGAGCTTATATTGGTTGTATACATCCAACCAGAGTGGTTGAAATGAATAATAATGGATTAATGTGGGTGACTAGTAAAAGGGCAATGAATACAATACCTAGAGAAATAAACTTATCAATGATGACATAATCAAACACATTATCTCAACGAATGTAAGGAAAGCACTTTTAGATATAAGAATCAAGAAAGTGATCAACACCATTAAGGATGTGACTCACTTAAATTGATTAGATGTTTCCCATAGACAAATGCAATAAAGTTTGTTAAATACCTATGTAACCCCCACCTCTTTGGTGATTGATCTCATGGATCTCGTAAGGATGAGTAGGAATTGTGGATAGAAGATTATTAATATTTAGTACAATCATTCAAGATTCCAAGGGGAACCAAGAATGGGAGATTCGTTGTAATGAGAATGGATAGGATTGAATTATTGAAGAGAAAAAAAAAATTGTTCGACACAACAAAGTGCAATGCGATTTTGGCATTGAATTCTAAATAAATTTATATGAGTGGGATATGAATTCTTCATCACCTTTCCGGAGAACCCATAGTGCAATAGTTCATTCCCTATAAACATGAACAAATATGAAAAGAAACTTGATTGGATCTAGAACCATAATAAATGAATAAAGGTACCTATAAAAAAATTGATCCAAGTTGCCCGAAACTCAAACCTAAATCTTCTAAGATAGAGTGGATAATATATAGGATAACAAACAAAAATTTCTTAATATTCCTTTTTATATTAACGAAGGCGAATCAATATTCATCAATACAATATACAAAAGCAGAAGTAGTATACTATATTAAAAAAAGTAAGGATGAGTAAGAATCATGGATAGAACATTATTAGTATTTAGTACAATCATTCAATATTCCAAGGAGAAAGTCATAAGAAGCGAAAATTTCATAATATCCATTTCTATGAAACTCAATTATGTACCAACCATGTACACCAAAAGATAAACATTAATCCATACTCATGGGTTAGTGTCATTCACTCAAGATTTTATTTTACATAATCCAATAGATGAACACTTAAACCTACAACAAATAGTGTCAGAACCTGCAACAAACAATGTCAGACCCTGCAACAAAGTGTTATACCATCACATCAAGCTGAAATCCATGTGCATAGCCTTTTTCTCAAGGCTTTACCACATATACATGGTCTGTTTCAAAACAGCTCACGTATGTACGTGACCTATACAAGGTCATCCTGTGTATGTACATGACTGATGATCAGGGGATCAAATTTTGCTCAAAAATTCAAAGTGCTCAGAATTGCTTAAAATCAACAAGAGTGTAGGCCTCCTCGTTGCGAACCCAACGCAACTCATTTCGTCTCAAATGGATGTCGGGAGCGAGAGATATCGTGATCTGTTCGAATCGTCAAACAGGCAAAAAAGGGACGCTGACTGTACAGTCCATACAGGCCGACGTGGTAGGGCCGTACGACCGTACGCTGGTGTGGCATGTGCTGACATGGCAATTGTTGATTGGAAGATGTGGTCGAATCGAAATGTGACACGTGGCATCATTTTGGTCAATGGTAAGGTACCACATAGCCCAGTCATGGGCTGCCACATGGCACCCCGGTATTGGTTGTTGGTTGTTGTTTTAAAATTGTATGGGGTCCGTGGGGGTCGAACCTCGGACCTCCCCTTTGGCTCTGCGTCTTGATAGAGTTTGGGCTACCACTAGCCCACACGTTGTTTCTTATACACTATATGCAATATAATATATTTCAATTCAAATTATATAATGGTCGGTGAGGGGGTCCGGGCTGGGGCTTAGCCCCAGCCCCCGGTCACACTCATATTACATATGCCCATACCTTCGTTGGTATGCGCATAGGGTAATTCAAATGTTTAAAGCCATG
>SNQJ01S0024615.1:87119-101093 GCA_010110895.2 Picea sitchensis | reverse complement strand
AAAAAAGAGAATATGTATTACCTTAAAAACTTCAAAAATGTACAATGATCCTTGCTTGCCACATGTTCCGCCACAACAGGGAAACTAGAACATGTGGTTCGCCAAAACATTTAATAATCATAACCGTTTTTTCACAGTTCATATTTCCAAATGTCATACTACTAACATTAGACATGTCTAGTGTCATGCACCAGAACTCATGGCCGCCATGGTTGTAGCTATAGGTCATAAAACTTAACAAAACTAAAAAGAGTCATGTCCTTAAATGTAAAATGAGAGAAAAGCTAGAGATTTGGAAAACTCGGACGTCCATCAATGTTGTAGGTGAAGACAAACTTATATCTGCAGGTTGGATAGCACGTTTTCTCTAGAGATTATGATAAGGCATTGAACAAGAGGTCAATGCGTCAACTAAGAGTGAGTTGATTATGAGTTTTCTCCTCCATGCTTTTTCGCATGTCAAATATTAATTGCAGGTGGTCATCTGAGAGGCGATGAGGGTGGGGAAAATTCTTCTTGATTTTCCCCTCCACTTCCCCTATATCCATATCAAAATCTGCATTTGCTTCCTCTTCCACGTCCATGTCTCCTTCCTCGTCCAACCCAGGGCTAGAGTCCTTGGCAATCCAATATGCCAACCAACTGGGGGGAATTTATTCCTCCACCATGCAACTTCCATACTCCATAGGTCGGGCTTGGGGCCTGGTGATGATACTGGGCTACTGCACAGGAGGATGGATTTCTTCTTCCACCAGGAAACTTCCCATGACATACAAATTTTCAGAAGGGGAAGGTGGCAAATTTTGGGCATGAGGAGAGGAAAGGGGAGTCTCGGTCCAATTCTGGCCTCTTCGAGGGGAGCCAGATTGTGGGAGGGGTTGCGAAGGGTCATGATGGCTTCACCTTGCAATGAAACTATAATACAATGGTCCCCTTTTGGGTTTTCCATGCTCTCTAGGCATGATTGAAGGATAGCAATGAATACGGGGTGATGGAGGTGAAATCCAAGCTAATGGAGTTATGCATATGAAAAGGAGAATGAGAGAGGTGACTAGCAGAGGGAGAGAGGAAACACGAGGAGGTTCACCGCAAGAATGGACAAGAGGTCGAGAGAACTAGAGAGGCAACAAAAATTGGTGAATGACAGAAATCCCTAGAGCTCTTACCTTCATATCGACTAATTGAATGTTGGTGGGGGGTGACATGAAATCCGAGGTGACATTAGCCCAAGGATGAGTACCTGTCGCAGAGTGCCATTGCTGGTTTGCATGCATATCCATTAAATTTCTATAGGTAGAGAAGGGCACTACCATAAGTGTGATGGTAAGGCCAATCATTCAAATGGTGTAGGGATTGGAGAAGTAGCTAGGGGTAATAACTCCCCAGGCTGCCAAGGCACCACCTCCCACACTATTTCCAGATGTCACCCCATCCGAGGGTATATATAAGTACTCATGAATCTCCAACTTATAAGTACCATATATTCATGAGTACATCTTCTCATGAGTACTCATGAAATTTGTACTGGTTGGTATTTATAAGTTAAGGACTTATAAGTACCAACCAGTACAAATTTCCAAAACAGAGTTTTGTTAATGACTCACAACATGGTCTATAATCAATATCTTCAATGTACTTAGGCAAGCAATTATAATTTCCCATGGAGAGAACTTCAAGAGTAGATGGAACCTCATGGGAAAGACATCAACAACATTCTTCTATATTTGTTGGGATATACACCAACACCACCATTGAATACTTACATCAATATATGACATCAAAAGATGATAGTATGGAGCAATAGGGCAACCTTCTATTGGATAAAAACCATGAAAACACAGTATATCCCAGATATGATATTATAAAAATTTTAAGAGAACAACCAGATCTCTTATGCTAGCAAAGTCCCCCACAACAAATATTGGGTTTCAACAAGGAAGCAAATGACAACCTTATAGAGATATAACTCATAATTTAGACTTGGCCATAGGTCTCCTTGTGTTGTCACGGGTCTGTGGTTTATTGATGAGCTTGTTCCCAAGACCGTATCCATCGTTAAGGAGAGTTTCCACAAAAATTTACAGGTCCATCCCCTTCAATTTTTACCACAAAGAGTTGAGGAGAGGTCTACCTTCTTCCTTCATACCTCAGGGATCTTCCTTCTGGGTTGCGCCAACTTTAGATTTCACCTCAGAAAGGGTTCAACCCCTATTCATTAAGGGTCTGTTGTTAGGGTATTCTGAGGAATATTTAGAGGGGCCTCTCCCTTGCTGCAGTTTCCTCTTAGGGTCTTCAACAGGGCTCGATTAGGCCTGTGGCCAACCTTAGCCTTCACCAAGTATTTAAGAGGGGGTCGGCCTCAATATTTACCAAAAAAATTTAAAGGGAGGTTAGACCCTCTTCTCTTTACACCTATGCCAGATTTTTGGCAGCCCTTACCTTCAACTTTAATGTGCAATGATCTTCTTCAAGCCTACTCTGATTCCATATTGAATTTTCAATGAGCTATGGCTCATGCATTTTCTTTAAATTTTCTGTTTAACTTTTACTTGAACCATAACTACTACAACAAACCAATATCAAAAGAGGAATAACCATGCACAAGAACACAAGAAGTATCCTGGGAAACCCTTCTCAATAAGGGAAGAAAACCCAACTAATCCTTTTCTATATTATTCAAGATAAAGACCTCCCACACCATCACCAAACCTAGCACACAAGAGGGTGTTGTAATTCTCATAATTTCAAACCACAACTTCTAAAATCATGAGATGAAACAATGATAAGTTCGTTTCCCCAATGGGGATTCACCTTTATTTATATAAGATTTATCACATCAAATGATGTGTCTATTGGCACAATAGGGCCGACCTCAATAACTCAAAATATAATTAATAATTACCATATTAATTATCTTTTACATTAATTATCTTTTACATTATGGTGGGGTCAACCTATACCCTGTACTAGGGGCACATCCATCTATGCTCAGCCACAAGGATGTCCACATTTCTATCTCACTGTTTCTCATAGGAGAACCACACTCACTAGTGCTCAACCAATAGGATCATGTTCACATGTGCTCAGCCACAGGCACATCCAACTCATCAGATCTTCTTTCTCACGATGTCTCACAAGAGAATCATCTAGAGTATCACATCATCTCAACTCTCTACGCATAGGAGGCCAATACATTGTTTCATCTTTGTCTCAGAGAGAACGATACACCCAACTCATGGGCTTCCCCACACAGGGGTACACAACATCCTATCTCCGTCTGAGAGAGGAACCACACACCCATCTCATGGGATTCACCATCTCACATAGGGGCACAATGTTCCATCTCCGTCTCATAGAGAAACCACACACCCATCTCATGGGCTCTCTCACAGGCTGACTCACTCAATCTGTGTCCTGGAGGATGTCTCACGCAGCTGTAATCATCAACAATAACAGGAAAACATAAGTAGAATCAAGATTGCATTGATAATGCGAAAGGAAAATATTTCTTATATAGAGTTACAAGCTAGTCCAGTCAATCCACTTTATGAATGTGGGATAGAAAAAAAAACACACCAAAGTGAATTAAAGCATAAAATAACCTAAATTTTTAGTGACTTGATTAATGTCTATCTCTAAGATCTAATTGAAAATTATAATGTGATATGTAATTTAACAAAAATATGGTAATTGACCCACCTAGGATTGATATGGCTAGGTGGTCATTTGTGGAATCTAGACTGAAGTAGCATATATGAACCATGTCCAAGGATCAATAATGGTGTAGATATATTTTTTGGGTAGGAATGACCTCCATAATGATTTAGGATCAATTTTGAGATGTTATAAGGTCCTCCATTTATTGTTGAGGTATTAACGTTGGGTGACTATATGAACATTATGGCATTTTTTATAATATGAGTTATACTAGTAATTTTGTTAGAAATGACCATGTGTAGTGTGAAGATGGGAGGTGTGAATGGAATTGGGGGAGGAAAATAAAGTGGTTGACTAGATTATCTATGAGAACTTCTTCCCTCTCTCAATCATGTGGATGTCATAAATGTTTAAAATATTGGAGCTTATATTGGTAGTATACATCCAGCTAGAGTGGTTGAAATGAATAATAATGGATTAATGTGGATGACTAGTAAAAGGGCAATGAATACAATACCTAGAGAAATAAACTTCTCAATGATGACATAATCCAACACATTATCTCAACGAATGTAAGGAAAGCACTTTTAGATATAAGAATAAGGAAAGTGATCAACACCATTAAGGATGTGACTCACTTAAATTGATTAGATGTTTCCCATAGACAAATGCAATAAAGTTTGTTAAATACCTATGTAACCCCCACCTCTTTGGTGATTGATCTCATGGATCTCCTAAGGATGAGTAGGAATTGTGGATAGAAGATTATTAATATTTAGTACAATCATTCAAGATTCCAAGGGGAACCAAGAATGGGAGATTCGTTGTAATGAGAACGGATAGGATTGAATTATTGAAGAGAAAAAAAATTTATTCAACACAATGAAGTGCAATGCGATTTTGGAATTGAATTCTAAATAAATTTATATGAGTGGGATATGAATTCTTCATCACCTTTCCAGAGAACCCATAGTGCGATAGTTCATTCCCTATGAACATGAACAAATATGAAAAGGAACTTGATTGGATCTAGAACCATAATAAATAAATAAAAGTACCTATAAAAAAATTGATCCAAGTTACCCGAAACTCAAACCTGAATCTTGTGAGATAGAGTGGATAATATATATGATAACAAACAAAAATTTCATAATATTCCTTTTTATATCCATGAAGACGAATCAACATTCATCAATACAATATACAAAAGAAGAAGTAGTATACTATATTAAAAAAAGTAAGGATGAGTAAGAATCATGGATATAACATTATTAGTATTTAGTACAATCATTCAATATTCCAAGGAGAAAGTCATAACAAGCATTCAATATTCCAAGGAGAAAGTCATAACAAGAGAAAATTTCATAATATCCATTTCTATATCCACGAGGGTGAGTCAACATTCATTGATACAATATACAAAAGGGCAAGTAGTATACTATATAAAAAAGTTTGTGTTTGAGGGTTTTCTTTAATCCGTGCATTATTTAGTTGTTTAAATGTAATGGTCATTACTTAGATCAAGTTATGTGTGAGTGGTGATACATTAATAAACACAACATAATAAGAACAAGTGCAAAGTGTCACTGCAGTGGCGAAGTCCCTGCCGAAAAGTTGAAATTCTGTTGGAAAGTTTATGAGAGGTGAACTTCTGTTGGAAAGCTCACTAGAGGTGAACTTATGTTAAAAAGATGATGACTTTTTAGTCTCCTAAAGACTTATGACAGGCCAAATACTGCCTCCATCAGCCTATGTGCAAATAGAGATATATAATTATAACAAAAATATGAACTAGTGAACTTCATCTCCTAGAGACCTATGACAAGCCCAATACTGCCTCCACCAACCCCTCTCTCTCTCTCTATATATATATAACAAAAATATGAATCATAGAGAAAAATGTAAAATAAGCCTATGTGCAAATAGAGATATATAATTATAACAAAAATATGAATCACAGAGAAAAAAGTAAAATTGTTGGAGAGAACATGTTTAAGTTTTTGCAAATATATAACTGCAACTTAGTCTGATAACTATTATTGATTATATTGATGTTCCAACAAAACAAAGATAAATCTAGATTTTCAAAATCATTTAACTGTTATGACAACCCTCAAAACATCCCTTTGTTGGATTTACATAAACAGTGAAATATATTTAAAAAAAACATGAAAGATCCATCATGCACGACCTTCAGACATGGGCAATGCAATCATAGACATGGGCATGCTAGGGTGTATGACTAATGCCGAACATGGCATGAAACGTAACGAGATGGTCCAATCGAAATTAAAATTTGAATTTGAAGAAAATATCACCGAAGGTTTGTGAGCTTGGTGAAAGACTCTTAATGGACTAGTATTGATTATAAAAAAATTCTTCGCAAGTAAAAATAAAATAAAAAATTCTAAAACAATTGTTTTCTCCAGATATATTTATGTATAATCACATTAAAAAAATCCCATCACTTATAAGTTTAATTTATCAAATTTTGTGATACTTGAAGCTTTAACCTTTTCCAAAATTAGAGGAAAAAAATAAAATTATCAGAACCATGGTAAAAAGAAAAAGAACCTTCAATGCTTATGACAGTAAAGCACAGAGAATGAAGGAAGTGAATAGTTCAACCCCTAAGCAACTGCTCATGCTCATGCCCTAAACGTTTTCATTTTTTCGCAAGTTGTATTGGTCGAAAAAGGCAACGGTTCGGAGAGCAAAGCAAACAATGAAGGAAGTGACCAGTCCAACCCCTAAACAACTGCTCATGCCCTAAACGTTTTTATTTGTTTGCAAGTTGTAATGGCATAAAAAGGTGATGATAAAGCACAAAGAATGAAAGAAGTGAATAGTCCAACTCGTAAACAACTGCTCTTTCTCATGCCCTGAACAACTGCCAAAGAAAAATGCCTTGAAATATGATAGTATTTAGAGCCCCTTCACAGTAGTTATCATGGTGGTGTTTGCATACAACTGTAGCAATGGTGGTTGCAAAGTGTTGATGGAATGGTATGAATAAATGTTTGCAGACAACTGTAGCAATGGTGGTTGCAAAGTGTTGATGGAATGGTATGAATAAATGGATGTACAATGAACAATGCAAATGTAAGGGCAGTTATAAACTATGAACATGTTTAACGTTGTAACAATATTTGGGAAAATTCACCTTTTTTTTTTTAGACAAATGTGAAAAAATGTAAGGGTAGTTATAAACTTTGAACATGTTTAACGTTGCAACAATATTTGGGAAAATTCACCTTTTCTTTAAGACAAATGTGCAAACACTTTGTAGCTTGTAGAAACACCCGACAGGTAAAAGTATTAGTAAGTGATAGCCAACTGGCTGGATGGGGCCTTTGTTGGTTGCATGGCGACTAAGTTGCAATGAAAGGCCCTAATTTCAGCACAGACAACCAACCACGTGCATCCCTCGTAGGCTTCCTCTATTCTTGTTCAATTAAGACAAGACATTTTTTCCTTCCCCTATACTGTTATTGTTGTGTTGTTGTACTGGTTGTTGTGTCAGTCTTTCCAGTCCTTTTCCTTTAGATCTTGAAGGAGCTGTGAAATGTTGTCTTTCAGAGCATGGAATATGTAAAAAATGCATGGCATCCACAAAGCTGAACCACTTTTTATAATTAGAGCTCTATGCTAACCGCTTACTTTTTCATTATGCTGGGCTGCCATAGTCTTGAACGAAACTATAAGCCAGTCGTTTGCAAGCAAGCTTGAATGATTCAACAGTAGTCGAAGTTGTTATACCTTCGTGGTACTGTTATTTATGATGGTTGATACCTAGGTTTTGGTTCCAGTGATCGTGGTACAGTTATTTATGATGGTCGATACCTAGGTTTTGGTTTCGGTGATCATGATCCAGTAAGCTAGGTGCTTTTCCATTCAAATCATTCCTTGAGATAAGGATCATGTCTATCACAGCAGATGTAACTGAATGCATGGATGGCGTGGATGCATGGATGGATTCGTGGATGAAGCGGGCGTAATGGGAGACTGGGAGGATGCATATTGAACAGAATGGGGGAACTGAAAGCATAATACATCCTCTACGTAATGGTAGGATTGGGAACAGAAAGCGTAATGTGTGATCAAACCTCTACGTCCTCGTCATGTGCCGTGTCATCCTGATTCTTGTCAGAGGCAAGGGCAACAGGAGGAGAAGGAATGTTCATGTGATAATAGATCCACGAACTAGCCTGGTAGTAATTTGATTGATTGGTGACGGGGTAGGAAACGAGGGATAAACCAAATGACACAATGGGTCTACCACAAATGAACAAGAATTTTCCACAGTAATGCGAGCGAGGGAAGGGATGCGACAGTGACAATGTCCTTTGGTTTACAGACTTGGGTCTTAGTTTTGGTATGTAAGTTATAACTTATATCATATCTAACAAGAGAAAAGTACATATCTTATTCTTCTTTTGTATTTATTTAGATTTATGACCTTTTTTAAATTGATGTCTGGATTCTTCTAGTGTTTGATAGCGTTTGGGTGTAGTAGGAATTTATGTGAACACTTATATGTACTTTTAGGGAGAATTTTGTGCAGATAGTAGTGTTTGGCTTCTCCTTACTGTTGTTGGTCCCATGAATTTAAAGTGTTTGAAGGCCGAAGGAAGAAGGCAATGTTCATATGTGTTGCAGTCTCTTTCCATCAGAATATACATGTGCAGATGCAGGCATTCCTCACAGGTATGTATCTTGAAATTTATTTGTTGGGTTTTTTGTCACAAATTGGTCGCCTTACGCTTCATCCTGAGAAAGTAATATATGCGATAAATTGGTCGCCTTACGCTTCATCCTGAGAAAGTAATATATGCGATATTTACGGCGATAGGCATCCCGAATCTGTGGATTAATCAACTTTTTACTTTTTAATCATAAATGTGAACTGCCAGTATCAACCTTGTCATTTCATTTGTGTGGGCGTTTCAATTAACTGTGGAATTGGATGCTAATTAAAAAGTTTTACAGTGTGTCATCATTTTTTTTTACGAGGGTGGATGCTTATGGCTGCGTGGATGTGAAATGAAATGCTTTATGTGGTCGTTTCAACCTTCAACCCCCCTTCGCATTTCAACCTCCAACCTACCCTCCGCGTGGATGTGAAGTGAAGTGCTTTGTGTGGGCGTATCAACTTCCCCGTTTCAATGAACAAGGTTTTCTGTGGACGTTTCAATTGATTGTGCATTCAATGAACAAGGTTTTCTGTGGATGTTTCAATTGATTGTGCATGTGCCTAAGTTATTAGGGTTAGGGTTATAAAGTTATAAACAATTTAATCTTTAAAAAATTAAATATATTTAATTTTACATTAATTAAATATAATTTTAAGATAATTAAATTTTATTTTAAATATAATTTTAAATTTTATTTTTAATATAATTTTAAATCTTATAAAATTTTAATATAATTTTAAATCTTATTTTTAATATAATTAAATTTTTATAAGTTCAAAAAAAAATTAATCTTTAAAAAAAAAAAATGTAAATATATTTAGTTTAAATTTAATTAAATAAAATTTTAATTGAATTTTTAATAAATCAATTAAATATAATTTTACATTTTATAATTTCAAATTTTTAAAGGTAATTATTATTTGTAAATAAAATTAATCATTTTACAATATAATTATTTTCTAAATTAAATAAAAAATTTGTTAAAAATTTTAATTTAATTTGATTAAATGAAATTTTATCATTACAAATTTTTATCATTTTAAAATAATCAAAATAGTGTTTTACTTTTTTATTTTAAAAATCAATTAATATGTTACATTAAACATTAATATAAATTAATACTTTAATTTATATTAATATAATATTAATATATTAATATTTTTATAATGTATTACTACTTTATTAATATATTATTTTAATAGTGTATTAATATATTTTAACCAAGTTGAATTGTTATTCCATCTTTAAAAAATTGTAAATATATTTAATTTTAAAAAAAACTACAAATTTTTTTATATTTAGATTTTTTAAAATATTTATTAATAAATTAATATGAATATATAAATTGTCTTTTTAATTTTTATATTTTTTTATTAAATATGTATTTCTTAATATAATAATAGTAATAAACTAAATTTTAATTTTTTATTTATTTTTCTATTCAATGTAATAATAGTAATAAACATTATTTTAATTATTTATATATTAAAAATTTCTAGAATTTTTTTAACTATATAATATATAATTAAAAACATAGTTTGTATAGTTATAAATGATCATAACACTCCTCTTTATTTTAATGGTTTCAGAATATGGATTTGAATGAAAGTTTTCTATGGGTAGGAGACTTGTAACAATAATAAATCATCATCAAATTTCAAGTTGATTTTCTATCAATGTCTTCAGAATTAGTATAAATTGTCATCTACAACTCATAAAACAAGTTGATTTCCTTTAAATGTTCTTAGGACAAATATAAATTATCATCTATAATGTATAAATAAAGCAGATTTGTTATCAATGTCATTAGAACAATATAACTCATCATCTACAAAGATCCATATGATTTGTTATCAATGCTCTTATAATAACTATAACTCATTAAATGATTTGTTGTTACAATGTGACGAACATAGTCTTGAGTCTTTCAATTTGACGAACATTACATCGAGTTTCACAATTTAACAGACATAACCATATTTTTGCAATGTGATGAACATGACTTTCCATAACCATATTGTCGTAATGTGATGAACATAACCATATTGTTGCAATGCCATGAGCATGACTTTCCATAACCACATTATCGCAATGTGATGAACATAACCATATTGTCGCAATGTGATGAACATAACCATATTGTCGCAATGTGATGAACATGAATGGTCATAACCACATTATCATAATGTGAAGAACATAACCATATTGTCGCAATTTGATGAACATGATTGGCCATAACCATATTGTTGCAATGTGATGAACATCACCCCATTGTCAAAAATAATATCCTGTCATCGTTATGTGATGAACATACGACATTTATTTTCATCACATATCCATTCGACATATGATGAACATACGACATTTATGTTCATCACATTGCCACTTTTTACTTAAATGACATGTCATTGTAATGTGATGAACATAAAACCCTCGTCACAATATCCTCATCATCGTCAATATGTGACAAACAATATATTGTCGTCACAATGTGATGAACGTAGCCCCATCATTGCAATGTGATACAAATATCCTGTCATCATATTGTGATGCAAATATCTTGTCGTCGTAATCTGGCGAACTTATCCCCTCCCTTGCAATGTGACGAACATAACCATATTGTCGCAATGTGACGAACCTAGCCTTACACGTTGAAAATACGATGTGACGAACATAACCATATTGTTGCAATGTTACGAACCTAGCCTTATACGCTGAACATACAATGCGACGAACATAACCATATTGTCGCAATGTGATGAATATAAATATGGTTGACCTTGATTGACCATGACCATGGTTGACTATGGTTGACCATGGTTGACAATGGTTGAACATGGTTGGCCATAACCATATTGTCAAAATGTGACGAACAAAACAATATTGTCGCAATGTGAAGAACATGAGTGGCCATAACAATATTTTTCAGAATGTGACAAGCATGTCATGTCATAACCATATTGTCGCAATTTGATGAATATAACCATATTGTCGCAATGTGACGAACTTAACCTCGCCATCACAATGTGATGAAAATAACCATATTGTTGCAATGTGATGAACAAAACCTCGTTGTCCTAATGTGGCGAACATATCCTCATCGTTTGTGACACAAATATCCTATTGTCATAATGTGAAAAAACAACATACAAACCTGGCCTTATACGTTGAACATACGATGTGACGAACATAACCATATTGTCGTAATGTGACGAACATAAATATGGTTGACCATGGTTGACTATGGTTGACAATGGTTGAACATGGTTGGCCATATCCATATTGTCACAATGTGACGAACACAATGATATTGACCATGACCATTTACCATGGTTGACAATGGTTGACTATGGTTGACAATGGTTGGCCATAACCATATTGACAATGTGACGATTGAACATGACTATGGTTGACCATGGTTGACAATGGTTGAACATGGTTGGCCATAACCATATTGTCACAATGTGACGAACACAGTGATATTGTCACGGTATGAAGAAAATGAGTCGCCATAACAATATTTTTCACAATGTGATGAGCATGTCTTGTCATAACCATATTGTCACAATTTGATGAATATAACCATATTGTCGCAATGTGACGAACATGACTGGCCGTAACCATATTGTCGTAATCTGACGAACATAACCTTGCATCACAATGTGATGAAAATAACCATATTGTTGCAATGTGATGAACAAAACATCGTCGTACTAATGTGATGAACATATCCTCACCGTCTGTGACACAAATATCATATCATCATAATGTGAAAAACAATGTCTTGTCATCACTCTGTGATGAACATTGACCCATTTTCGAAATAAATATCATGTCATCATGACATGTGATCATATTTGGTTGACATATCCATTTTACATATGATGAACATATGACATTTATGTTCATCACATTGTCACTTTTTACTTAAATGACATGTCATTGTAATGTGATGAACATAAACCCCTCGTCGCAATATCCCTGTCATCGTCAATATGTGACAAACAATATATTGTCATCGCAATATCGATGTCATAGTCAATATGTGACAAACAATATATTGTTGTCGCAATGTGATGAACATAACCCCATCATTACAATGTGATGCAAATATCCTCTCATCATATTGCGATGCAAATATCTTGTCGTCGTAATCTGGTGAACTTATCCCCTCCCTTGCAATGTCACAAAAATAACCATATTTTCACAATATGACGAACATAGCCTCGCCATCCCAATTTCATCAAAAAGCTTCATCGTCGCAATGTTACGTGAATATCATGTCATCATAATGTGACAAACACTTCCAAATTTGACTATCTGAATATCATTTGTAGTCTTGGTCAACTATGGTCATGGCTAGCCATGGTCACCTATGGATAACAACTGTCAAACTTGGTTAACCATTGTCAACCATAGTCAACCACAGTCAACCATGGTCATGGTCAACCAAGGTCAACAATAGTGAAGGTCATCCATAGTGAAGGTCTACGAAAGTTAACCACGGTGAAGGTTTATGGAAGTTAACCATGGCCATGGTCAACCATAATTAAGAATGTCAACCATAGTGAACCCTTCCTTCCCAAAGTCAAAAAATTTCTACGATGAACATACAACATTTATGTTCATCACATTGCCAATCTTTACTTAAATGAGCTTTCATTGCAATGTGATGAACCTAAAACCCTCGTCCCAATATCCCCATCATTGTCAATATGTGACAAAAAATATATTATCGTTGCAATGTGATGAACATAGCCCCGTGATTGGAATGTGATGCAAATATCCTATCATCATATTGTGATGAAAATATCTTGTCGTCGCAATCTGACAAACATAGCCTCTTCATCACAATGTCATCAACATAGCTTCATTGTCACAATGTTACGCGAATATCATGTCGTCATAATGTGACCAACACTTCCAAAATTCACTATCTGAATGTCATTTGTAGTCTTGGTCAACTATGTTCATGACTAACCATGATCGTTTATGGACAACCACTGTCAAACATGGTTAACCATTGTCAACCATGGTCAACTAGAGTCAACTATGGTCATGGTCAACCAAGTTCAACCATAATGAAGTTCATCCATAGTAAACATCAACTATAGTGAAGGTCTGCAGAAATTAACCATGATGAAGGTCTATGGAAGTTAACCATGATCATGGTCAACCATAATCAATCATGTCAACCATAGTGAACCTTTTCTTCCCAAATTCAACAAAGTTCTACCAAAGTTAGCCATGATCATGGTCAACCATAGTGAAGCATGGTCATTGTAAATTATTGTATTAATGAATTAATACTTTAGTAATGTTTTACTAATGTATTAATGCATTATTACTTTAATAATGTATTTATTAAGACATCAATACTTTAACAATTATTACTAAAGTATTGATACCTTTTTAATGTATCAATTCTTTAAAATTATTTTTTTAATATCAATATTTATGTTTTATTATAAATATTAATATTAATATTTTAGTGTATTAATAATATTAATAAATACATTATTAATAATGATGATGATGATTAATGTCCACTAAGATCTAATTGGTCTATCGGACCTTAAGAGGGTAAGTGATTACTTGTGATTCTTTAGAATTTTGTTTATGT
>SNQJ01S0024615.1:61017-71466 GCA_010110895.2 Picea sitchensis | reverse complement strand
TTTTAATTTATAGATTACATTTATACATTATTATTATCTATTACATTAATAGATCTCATTAATTTATATACATTAATATAATATTAATGTAATAATTAATTAATACATTAATTATGTATTAATATATTAATGGTGGTCCGCCGTCAACTAGCAACATTCACTTTTATGTAAAAAGTGGTTGATATAAGTCGATCAGTGCCATTTTCCACCTTTTTAAATTAATGGCATCGATCGACGTATATCAACCACCAGAATATACACACTTAAAAAAATTGATGATCCATGCACTTTGAACAAGAGTGTATATATTAGGCCACCACAAAATATGCTTTCTCAAAAGGAGCTTGTGGAAAAGTGGGAACAATTCTCACGAAAATATTTGAAGAGAGCATACATTTATGCCGAGGATTTTCTTGCATGCATGAAAAGTATAAACATATATTTTTGTATTTCCCTGTATTTAGCATATTCAATTTATACATTAAATCATATGGTGGGATTTTGTATACAGATTAACCATATGAACATTAGATCATCCTTGAAGTGCAATCTTGAATCAAAATTTTTAACATCAGATCAACTCTACCTTGAAGTACAATCCTGAATCGAAATTTTTCTATACTTTTTTAAACAAATATTTTTTAATTGTCTAAATAGTATAATGAAGATCTTACCATTTCATAACAAATGTAGTCTAGAGCAGGAGAATTTCGTAATGCAGTCCGGAGTAGGAGAAGGAGGCCTCTCGATCTAACAAAAATGAATTTTGTAATGAAGAATTTCGTAATGCAGTCTGGAGCACGAGGAGGCCTATTCATCTGAGCCTTGAGAGTGGGAGGAGGTCTTGAGAGTGAAGCTTCTTGATTTGTTGCTCCAGCTAAGTAATCTGAAAATTTGATTGTTGAGGCCATATTGTGATGAGGTGTTGTAAAGGCAATGGAGTGGAGAGGCGGTGGGTGGTGGTTGCAGAATGATCATTTGTGAGATCAGATTAAATCCTTGACATAGGTGGAGCTCCCCAAGGACATTAGCAGATGCAACAAATGCAACAATCTGACAAGATAAAGATTCAACAATCTAACAATATAAAGGTGCATAGTGTAGATAAATGTGCATAGAGTATAGGTTAGGTTATGTAAGAATGTAATTCAATAATATCATTGTACTTAATTAAAGAATCCAAAATCTAAAACATTAGGAATAGTGAAAAATAAAAACATCGGGAAGAGCAAAGTCTATAATAAGACCTCAAATCCTATCATCCAATGAAATCATCAAGAATATTTTTTTAATATTATATAAAAAATAAAATAATTGAGTTTGTTATGTAGAACATTATAGATTCAAAAAATATATATAGTTAAACACTAAACTAATATGAAGTCAATGCCATATCGAATGCTAGACTCTCAGCTTGCCTTTGGCGGGGACTAACAAGGAATGCCAAGACCCATAGAGAAGGATTTCTTATTTGGAAGTATTCGTATGGGAATATTTTATTTTTTTCCCATTAAATGTAGGTAGTTTTATATCCACTGCATTTTTATGTGCTTGTTTCTATTTTGGACTAACTTCGATAAAAGTCATATCATTCCAAATAAACAAATTTCATAATTTTTTATAAAGAAAGAGTCATATATAATAAATTATAAAAAATAAGCCAATACGATATCTAGGGTTGTATAACAAATTGTGTCTCTAGAGGGTTTTTTTTAACAATATTAAAAAATAATGGCCATCATGTCCTATCTTTCGAAATGATTAGGGAATATTGTCAAAATTTGGATAAGTAATCACATCAATGTATTTGGACTTATATGTCTATTTTCTATAAATAACTTATGTTTTTAAACTTATGTATCATGCCCTATCTTTCGAAATGAATGGGGCATATAGTCAAACTTTGGATAAGTATCACATCAATGTCTTTGGACTTAACATAATTTGTATATGTCTACTATTTATAAACAAGTATTGCATGGCAGCTTAGTCCCTGCCAATGTTGGACATACTCCACTTATTCGTGGGCTAAGATGCCATGATGGGAAAATGTCCACTCATTTTTTGCTTTTGTTAGAGGGCTCGTGGCCCCAAAACTGGTATTCAATAGTTTATCAGTTCTCTTTGAACGAAGTCCCTCTTGTTTAGTGTTGGATGTTGCAGAATTAGATTTATTTAGTATACGCTGAGTTTATTTAGGTAACATTAGATTTATTTAGTGTTCGATGTTGCAACATTAAATTTATTTAGTGATTGTTATATTTTTCTATTGTACTAGGTGGTGGTGGTTTTGATAGGATTCTCTTGGCAATTTTTTTTTAATTTGAATGTTGAGTTTATAAGACCGAGACTTAGTGGTTTTTTAATTGGGCCTGTTATTGCACAGTTTGTAGTTTAGGTCAAATGGCTAAAGGATAAGGGTCAAACTGGCGAAACATGAACCTTCCCCGCCCAATGTCACCACAATGGGGAGGTTCTTTCTGTTTAGGGAGGTTAGCCCAGGGGAGACGTCCCCGATAACCTGGGGTTTGAAGAGGCAAAGGATACAAGGTCAAGTCTTAAGATTTCCCTCCTCCCAAGTTACCACCAGTATCAGATAAGCCGGCTAATCAACCAATAAAAGAAGTGTAGGCCCTGTTGAAAACACCTGCCCTGAACAAGGTAGTAACAACACAATATATATTTTCACAGGCTATAACTCAAAGGGTTAGTACTTCTTTAAGTATCTGATTTCAATCAATAAGCAATGCAATAGATAAAAGATGAATTCAACGTTATGTTAATTAGCCTATGAAAGATCATCAATTCATCAATATCTACCAAAATGACCAAGCCAAAAGTATATCCAATCAATATTTGTTCAATACATGCTTGACGTCATCACTCAATTTCTTATAAGAGTCAAAAGCTTGTTGCGTCAACTATGATGTCAGCCTAGGTTAGAAATGTTAGGGCTAGTTAGTTAAGGTTTCAAAAATTAAAGTTTAAAAGGTGGTTTTGTACACTAGAGGCTCAACGTTGGAGATCTAACCAGTGCCTTAGGGTATATGGAGTCAAAAGTAAGGGCACAAGGTCTCGGGAGGATGAAAACTTAGAGACTGGAAGGCAGGGTTCTATGGTGCTGCAAAGGCAGGGCCCTAGGATCAAAACCCTAGGGGAAAGAGGCTCACTCCGGTGGTTCTTAAGCAAGGCCTCGTGCTCTTTCCTCCTTCTCTAAATAAACTTGGCAAAACGGCTAGCTCAAAGTATAAATTTAAGGGAGAAAGTATTGCAAAGGCAAGGCCTTCAAACCCTAGAAGGTGAAACCCTAGGTGTAGTCAAACTAGGCCTAGGACATCTCCTCTTTTCAACCTATAACTTCAACGCTAGCTTAGAAAAAGGAAGACAAGTGTAGCAACGGATAGGCTACATCTTCTTTCTTCAATGGTTGAAAATTATTTCTCAACAAGGGGACATGTAGCAATGACCTACTTGTGTGCTTGCTACCTAGGGTTTTTAAAATCAGCAAATTTATAAGTAAATGCAAGAATACTAACCTACAACCATTCAATCAAGAAGTTTTGCAGGAAAAACACTTACATATGATGAAGAAAAGCATGTGCAAACCCTAGTTGTAAACCTTCCTTGAGAGAAATGCCATAAATGCCAAAAAAAAATCCTCCAAGAACAAGTGTGCCTCACTTTAAAACACCAAATTTACCCTATTAGGGCACAAGAAATAAGATCTCACAAGAGAGTGAGTTGTGTTATGGCCAAATGAGGGAAAAACATCCTCAATATATATCATTCTATGACCTTTAATTTAAAAAATAGTTCATTAAAACAACCGACAAGGCTGACAAAAAAAATTACACTGTTTTTTACATTAACTGCTAAGTAAAAGACACAAAATGAGCAAAAGGTGGGACGTCAAGCCCTTCTGAGGGAGACGTTGGCCCTTTTTGGGCTGGTCCAGCATCCAGAAGTCGGGCGTTAGCCCTTCTAGGGCTCCTCCAAGATGCCACACGTGCCAGTAATCCATCAAACTGCCACATGCTCAAGGTGACGTCTAGATCTCCTGGGTGACGTCCTGTCCATCAAGAGGAAAACGTTCCATCTAAAGTGGGTCATCCCCCCTAGGCCGGGCTCAACCAAAGTGTCTTGGGTGGAACGTCCTTCTTTTCTTCATGTGCAAAGGCTCATCATAACACTGTCCTGTCTCTGCCACTGATAGGATCCCAACAACCATCTAATGGGCTCTTCATCCCCATGGAGTTCCGAGCTAATAATCTCCCCATGTGTACTGGTCCACTGGTACTTGTTCGTCGGGCATGGTCCTGCACATCAAAAACTTTTCCCTCCATGGGCTCATTAGTCCTCGGGATCATAGCAATGTCAATCATATTTCATCATTAATTTCATCAAATACATGTATAAGACCCCTAGCATATCCTCTAATAGCTCAAAGACATTACACTGATCTACTATACAAAGTTGAAGAAAAAGACAAGATGACCTATTGGGCCAGTATCCATAAGAAGAAGAAAGTTTCCAAAGGACATTATTCAAGCATGTAACATGCGGTAATATGGTCTAAGGATGTCCAGACACAGTGAAGACTAGGGGCAGGTATTATCCGTGGGTGCCTTTGTAGGAGGCAAGTTGTACCTGTCATGGATGCAGTTTTTTCCAAGCCCCTTTATTGCCTTTATTCTTTCTTTATTTATTACTTTTTTCTTTCTTTTTTTCTTCAAGGTTTGACCAGAGGACACTGCCTTGGCGTGGTGACCAGATATGACAGTGTTACCCATGAGTATTTTCACAGAAATGATAAGGCTGACTCGTGATGAGACCCCCTTTCCCTTGGCCATGAAACCAAGGGTCATTGCCCTGGCGTGGTAACCAGATAATGGCAATGGCATACTGCTAGATACCTATGAACATAATGGGTCGGCTCGTGATGAGACCTCCCATTCTCTTGGTTAGGTCTTGTTTTATTATTTTCTTCGGGTCCCTTTTGTTTCTTATCGAGAGGCCTTTTATTGCCTTCTCAGGGATCCCTGGGCGAGGCATCTCTAGGTTTTATTTTCGATGGCTTTTATCTTTTACTAGTTGCTTTTACCTCCTTGGCCTTTATCCCCTTCTTCCCACAGGACAAAGTGTAACCCCTCAAATAGGTCATCCTAATGCCCAGACTAGGGGAATGGGATGGATGTATGGGAGATAAGATGTAAAATGATAATATAGTGGGAGCGAACGATGGCTCTTCAAATCCCCCCTGGTGGCTAACCAAAACCTATGGGTACAAGCTTGCTAGGGCACCCCGTTAATTCCCCCAACAATGGTCAAGTGGGTTAGTGTAAGGTCCAAGCAGTTGTCAGAAATGTAAGGAACCTGATGCATATATCTAAAAGTTATAATGATCAAACATGACACACACCATGATACCTGAACCAATTACCTCATGGAGCAAGAGTCTTTTTTGATGCAAGTCCAATGTCAATGGTGATGGATGTTGTTGCTGCTGACAAGACAAATCTGATGAAGAAGAAGAAGGATGGGCCCTCTAGGGCCATGCTCAGGTCAATCCTGCTCTCGGTACTCCATGTCTAGGACTTGTGGACCTCGAGACATGATCTCCTAGTTATCCCTAGAAAACGGGGATAACATCTGGCTCCAACTCGGGGACATGTGCTCACCGTAGAGCGCATGAGAACCTCAGCATCTCTGGCATAAACCTGTAAACCTGCTCACACTCGAAAAGGTGCATCAACAAAAAAGGTGGGGTGGTATTGCCACCCTGCAAAATATAGTATGTATACATATGAAATAAAGAAATCAAAATGCATATGAGGAAACAAACATGAAATGCAGATGGTATAGTACACGGAAAATGCCTACCTACTCATACTTACCTGTACAGTCATGTCCCACCACCTTGGTGGGGTTTGAGGAGGCGTCCGCTAATGGGTAAGGGGCGCCTTCTTCCTTCCAATGTAGACAAATAGTACGAGTTATCAACCGATTCCATCCCGACCTTGAAAGGTCCAATCCATGATTGTGTACTTCCTTTTACATTAGTTGGCTCTCCTTTCTGAGTATCCCACATCCATACCAACTCCCCCTCCTTGTATTTTCGGATCTTGTGTTTGTTTGTTCCTTAAACAACCCTGGTGTACTGTACCGAGGGAGGTGGGTGGGCTTCTGGTGTAAAAACTTCTTGTTGGGATGGATGGATTTGCACGTCTTCTTCATATTTTTTTCTTTTTAGTATCTTCACCGTCCCTGCCTCTTTGTTTTGAAACTGATCTAGGAGCTACTAGTATTCCTCTTTCTTGGGCCACTCAATCTGGTCGAAATCTTCTTTTGTAGAAAATGGCATATCTTCTGGAGAATATTCTTGAAGAGTTTGTATTACATCTTTCTGCACTTCATTTATGGAAGGAACGACATCTTGTACGTGGTTTCCAGTTATCAGCACATTGAGTAAACATCCAGTTGTTCCATCTTTCAAAGGTAACCGCAAAAAGGTGAGATCCATTTCAAGGGACCTGCCTATCATTGCACCAAACTTCCTAGACAACAACATTCCCCACATGTCTGGGACATCAACCACTATAATATCTATGTGGACGGTCTTCTCGGGGAATTCTTTCAACTGCACTTCGACATTTTCAACTACACCATGTGTGGGTATTGCTTTGGATTCAAATCCACACACATTTCTGTAAGGCCTAATTACTTTCAAGCCCATTTGCTGCATGACTTTAAGAGACATCATATTTGCAACAACACCTGTATCCAGCATGCAATTGTTAAGGTATTTATTATTCATCATAAGAGTCATGAAGAAAGGTGGATTTTCACCATACTAGATTCTGAAGTGGTCAGCCTGCAACATAATTGGGGGGTCCATAGGCTCAGTTGTTCCCGAAAAGAAGGCATTAAAGCATTCTTTAATAGAAGGGATCTTAATTGCTTCTTTTAAGGGAACGTTCACATGCATCTTCGACAAAGCTCCTTCAAAATCAAAATCAAGGGTAATTTTATCATCTTTGGATGTCTTGGGAGGAAGAACCTCAGGAGATTTTGGTTGATCAGTGGCAGGTTTCTTTGGATTCTTTCTTCGGTATACTTGGACTTCTTGCTTTTTAAGATTTTCTCGTGATTCTTGGTCCAAGTTGTTAATTATTGCTAGTCTTGTTTCTCTGGTTGCTTCCTTCAGGGCCTGCTGATGTTCTATATCAGTTATATTTATTTGATGGAAACTCGAAAAGAAGTCCAGATTGTTGACTTGTTGTTGGTTGGCGTTATAAGGACACTCATTCTCCCAATGTGCTTCACTACATTCCAGGCACCAAGGATTTTCATCAATGACGTTTGTAGGGGCTAGAGTATTTGGGACTTCATTTTCATTCTTTGGCTTGTAGGTTTGGTTCGCTTTCTGGAATGGCCCTTTGAATGGAGGTCTAGGTACCTGGGTCTGGGACTTTTCAAGTCTAATGATCCAGTTCATCATTTCTTCTTGATTTTTCATGATGTTGTCCATTGAAGCTTGTAGCTTACTAATATTGGTGCAAAGATCCGAAGTAGGCTCAACATTGTGTACCACTTTCTGCTTGGTGTCTATTCTCCCTCTGGGGTTAGCAAAGGGCTCAATCTTGGATGAAAGGAGATTTCCTTCAATCTTGGTTGCGAGCTCTTGGGCTTCTTGAATGGATTGAGGGTCTTTGTCTCTAATAAGATACCCTAATTGGCCACTGAAAGATCTAGTATAAATGTGAACAAGATAATCATCTTTCGGATGGTGGCTTGGGGGAATTCGTTGGAGTAATTCTTCGAATCTGGTATGAAATTCCCGAATAGATTCATTCTCATGCTTGGCAAGGCTATTTAGTCGGGTGAGTAGCATGTTCAGATCTTCTTTGATACTCCACCTTCTGAGGAAGATTTGCTCAATTCTATCCATGGTTTTGATGCTTCCATCAGGAAGGCCAAGATACCAACATCTTGCAGCATCATAAAGGGTAGCATAGAATAACTTCATAACTAAATCCTCAACATCATCACTAATGGGGTGAAGCTGAAAAAATGCCCAAAAGTTACTCATATGCTCTTTGGCACTAGTGGCATCAGTGCCGGTAAACTTAGGCAACCACTTCTCATATTTGGGTGGCATTTGCCTAGGGTATCCAGGTATAGCTGACATGTCTAAAGGATTGAACAAAGTAGATGACCATTGTCTTTGATTGTTGACTCAGTTTGTAGTACCAGTCTGAGAAGTAGACATGTTTAAAGGAAGTCTCTTTCCAAAAAGTGACTTGACAACAGGTGAATTTGCAAGAGGCTTCCTTCTAAAAGATAAAGGAGGATTATTGAATCTCCATTTGGTTTGTGGAGTCGCCAGATAGTTTTCCTGAAACTATGAAAGAATAGGGGAATAAAGTCTTAGTGGAGTCACCAGGTAAGCTTGTAAGAGAAAGGTCTTTGAGGCAAGGCTTACCAAAGGATTTGTCGTTGAGGAAGATTGACTCAGTGTTCCCGACAATGGCGCTAAAATGTTAATGCATAGTTTGTAGTTTAGGTCAAATGGCTAAAGGATAAGGGTCAAAATGGAGAAACGGGAACCTTCCCCACCCAATGTCACCACAATGGGGAGGTTCTTTTTGTTTAGGGAGGTTAGCCCAGGGGAGACGTCCCCGGTAAGCTGGGGTTTGAAGAGGCAAAGGATACAAGGTCAAGTATTAAGATTTCCCTCCTCGCAGGTTACCACCAGTATCAGATAGTCCATCTAATTAGCCAATAAAATAAGTGTAGGCCCTGTTGGAAACACCTACCCGGAACAAGGTAATAACAACACAATATATATTTTCGCAGGCTATAACTCAAAGGGTTAGTACTTCTTTAACTATCTGATTTCAATCAATAAGCAATGCAATAGATACAATATGAAGTCAACGTTATGTTAATTAGCCTATGAAAGATCATCAATTCATCAATATCTACCAAAATGACCAAGCCAAAAGTATATCCAATCAATAATTTGTTCAATACATGCTTGACGTCATCACTCAATTGCTTATAAGAGTCAAAAGCTTGCTGCATCAACTATGACGTCAACCTAGGTTAGAAATGTTAGGGTTAGTTAGTTAAGGTTTCAAAAATTAAAGTTTAAAAGATGGTTTTGTACACTAGCGGCTCAACGTTGGAGATCTAACCAGTGCCTTAGGGTATATGGAGTTAAAAGTAAGGGCACAAGGTCTCGGGAGGATGAAAACTTAGAGACTAGAAGGTAGGGTTCTATGGTGCTGCAAAGGCAGGGCCCTAGAATCAAAACCCTAGGGGAAAGAGGCTCACTCCGGTGTTTCTTAAGCAAGGCCTCGTGCTCTTTCCTCCTTCTCTAAATAAACTTGGCAAAACGGCTAGCTCAAAGTATAAATATAAGGGAAAAAGTGTTGCAAAGGCAAGGCCTTCAAACCCTAGAAGGTGAAATCGTAGGTGTAGTCAAACTAGGCCTAGGATGTCTCCACTTTTCAACCTATAATTTCAACACTAGCTCAGAAAAAGGAAGACAAGTGTAGAAACCGCTAGGCTATATCTTCTTTCTTCAATGGCTGAACACTATTTCTCAACAAGGGGACATGTAGCAATGACCTACTTGTGTGCTTGCTACCTAGGGTTTTTAAAATCAGCAAATTTATAAGTAAATGCAAGAATACTAACCTACAACCATTCAATCAAGAATTCTTGCAGGAAAAACACTGACATATAATGAAGAAAAGCATGTGAAAACCCTAGTTGTAAACCTTCCTTGAGAGAAATGCCATAAATGCCAAAAAAAAAATCCTCCAAGAACAAGTGCGCCTCACTTTAAACACCAAATTTACCCTATTAGGGCACAAGAAATAAGATCTCACAAGAGAGTGAGTTGTGTTATGTCCAAATGAGGGAAAAACATCCTCAATATATATCATTCTATGACCTTTAATTTACAAAATAGGTCATTAAAACAGTCGACAAGGCTGACTACAAAAATTACACTGTTTTTTGCATTAACTACTAAGTAAAAGTCAAAAAATGAGCAAAAGGTGGGACGTCAAGCCCTTCTGAGGGAGACGTTGGCCCTTTTTGGGCTAGTCCAGCATCCAGAAGTCAGGCGTTAGCCCTTTTAGGGCTCCTCCAAGCTGCCAGGGCTCCTCCAAGCTGCCACACGTGCCAGTAATCCATCAAACTACCACATGCTCAAGGTGACATCTAGATCTCCTGGGTGATGTCCTGTCCATCAAGAGGAAAATGTTCCATCTGAAGTGGGTCATCCCCCCTAGGCCGGGCTCAGCCAAAGTGTCCTGGGTGGAACGTCCTTCTTTTCTTCATGTGCAAAGGCTCATCATAACATTGTCCTGTCTCTGCCACTGATAGGATCCCAACAACCATCTGATGGGCTCTTCAGCCCCATGGAGGTCCGAGCTA